>JAODVQ020262730.1:0-12988 GCA_025400075.2 Phenganax stokvisi
CACTAAAAGGAGAAAAATCGCAGCAAAAATCGCCCGTGTGAACTGGCCTTAAAAGTGCCTACTATCAACTGAATAGCGCTATCCACCTTTCATACAACCGGCCCCCAGTGATTCCAATGGAATAAATTATCTGCTTTAGTGGTCACGACCAATGATGGATCGAAGAGCATCGCCGATTAATTAGGATGAATTAAGATATTTGAAATCCAGGCATTAGCATTTTTACAAATATTAGCAACTTTTAAACACGAACTTACGTGAAGTCATCAAGGGGTAAGTTACGATTCAGACGTCTTCCAGGAGGCATGTTATCATTAAATCTCTTCACAGCACTTGATCCGTACAAAAATCTGTTATCTTCATTGTCTTTTCTTCTGCCGCGCTGCACCACATCGTTTGTGTTGTTTTTTGCTCCATAAATCAATGTGTTAATCTTTGATCCTCCGGCAACCTGTATATAAGCATGAAGTCACATGAAGTTTTGACAACCCAGTTCTCAAATCGAGACGTGAACATGAGGAGCAGGTACAAAAGCTGAAACTATATTCATCCCTTTTCCAGGAAAAGATTGTGTGGCTCAATGGTCAGAGCAATCATGTAAGGCAAATAAATTAAAAAGTAGACCTTTTAAAGCCAGTTTCGAGAATATCCTGTCGTGAATTGACAGATTTTGGACCAAAAGCTGCCAACATAAAATCGAAAGACCTAATAAAACTGGGGTATCAAGAAAAACTTCTCAGGTAACGATGGATTCGATACCCCATGTCATCGTAGCTTTGTACGATATTTGCCTCGTTTTGTTTTCGCCCCACTATCCGTGGTTACCAGTGATTAAAATATGTTTACGGGAAATAATTTTTTCTTCAATGATCCCCAATAAAAAGATCGGAGAAAAACGACGATGAATGATATATATAAAATAGATTGTTCATTTTGTGAGAAAAATAGATTATTCATGTTGTGAGGAAACAAACATAAAATATTTATGTATAAATCCATATACCTGTCCCCTAATAAAATGCTGTGTTTTACGATGATCCAATTTGCAATTCTCATTTACGACCTCACTCCCCATTTTTTCTGTCTCAAATGCTCTATGATGATGGTTTGTCACATAATAACGTTGTCCTTTCAGGTTGTCTGATCTATATATTGCAACGTTGTTTTGAGAATGGTCTCGTGGGTAAGCTGAAAAATATTTCGGGAAATTATGCAGCGGAACATTAAAACATCTACATTGGACAATGATGGATGAAACGAAATGTGGCTAATTCTAAAAATTTGAAACAGACGTTTACCTTGTAATGAATATTTTTATTTTATGAGCTTCGAACGTCAGTTTAAAAAATGGTAATCTTATTTTCAAATAAAAGCATAGCCAACGGGTTTAACTTTTGATAATGTATTCTCTGGTTTGTGTCTATGATTTTTGATCCATGTCATACATGACAAACCAAAAACTGGATGTCCGTGCCATAGAGATTTAAAAAACCACTTTTGGGTTTGAGGCACACTGAGACTGCAAGTGCAAAGTGTCCAAGACCGCCACGACGGCATGTAAGCTTCTGCGAAATACCTGAAGCTTCAGAACATAAAGAAGAGGAAAGAAGAGGGGAAAGGAGACTCTGTCTTTTTCGGCATGTACCATGTATGCAGTACGTCGTACTTTTCATCTTAATAACATTGATGATCATGCATTTTTAGAGTTTTATGCATGGTTTGTCTCCTCAGATGAAGACCTTCCAACTCAACTTTACTTTGGGGTGTCCGAGGCCATTTAGCTCTACTAGATCTATGATGCAATAGTACAAGAGCCTCTGATATGCACCAAGCCTACCCTGGGGTAACAGCCCATTGACCAATTTCAGGCCGACACAACAGGAATGCTATAGCCATTACAAAAAACTTGGTAAAGTTCCCAGGGATGATTCCTCCTAATTTCCTTACCGGAAAAATCAAGTCATGTAATTTGGCAAACTATTCTAAACACTTTAAGCTACACTAAACCGTCTAAAGTAAGCTCATCAGATTGCTGCAGATGTTTCAAGTAACGTATTTAAACTGTATATTTTATGATGGCATAAAACTATTTCAAAAATTTTCTTTTAAACATACTGTCATTTCCCCGTGTTGGTGGCACTTGCTTCAGTATTAAATCCATTACATTCCAACTTTTTAGCAAATTACGAGAATAGTATAAAGTTGTTACGTGCTGTTAGAAACTCTATGTACTAAGTAACCAACGCTTTGATTCGGGAACTAAGCAACGGCGCTTATCTAGTCATGTTTTCAATCCCTATTGAACGATTGAATGATTGCAATTTTCTCGAGACAGCATGCGAGCTCATTTGCTCTCTAGTTTGTTCATATGACAACAATATACAAATCATTTCAGTTGACCAGCTAAATCCCGTTAATCTTATGCTATAAGAACTGTTGATGCCGCATTTTTGCGCAAGCTATAATATGAAAAGACTTGGTACAATACTACGTACACAAGCATTACTACTCCTATATGATCATCAACTCAATGAAAAATGAAAGGCAAAATAAGCAGAAAGGTCCAGTTTTGCCAAGGAGACGAAAAGGTGTCATTTAAAAGATGACTACATGCAACGAGTAATTTTGTATTTTAAGCTATGGTCAATGGCTTTGAGCCTTTATTTGCCTAGCCTTTTTCTGGACCAACCACAATAGTACACAAACAAACAAATCTATAGAAGCTAAGCCTTAACTAAAGTCTTCTTTGCCGTACACGAGACTCTGTAAACAGCCAGCTTACCTGCGGCTGCGCCAGTAGGACTGGAAGGGTTTTCAAACGCTGATTCTGTAATCATTCTTCAAGGACAAAGCGTGGAAAAATTGTGCATTGAAACAAAGTGGTTGAGCACTGGCACAGGGCATAACCATGACAACGGAGTCGTATTCCATATCTCATTTCAACTAGTGCGTAGTCTAACAGAATAACAATATCAAGCTTACACGCTATTTGATTAACAGTGGGTGAAACAATTTAAAGGAGAATATAATATCATTCGTTCCGCGTTCTTTTAGTGGAACACTTAAAAAAGTGAACGGCTGAGCTGGTTGAAGTCTTTTTATTGCATGCAGGGATCCAGTATAATTGTTTGCAACTCGTTTGCAATTGTCTGTAAGTCAAAACATTCGCAAATCGCAATCCTTGTTGCCGCTGTTTTCATTTGTGTTTTTCTTTTCATGATTTTTGTTTGGAGTTCAAATGTTCGCTTGCGAATGCTGCGTGTCGACGAGTTTGTACCTTTTATCGGAATTAATCTTCGGAGCCCATGCGTGTGAATCCTATCATTTTCTTTAAAGGGAGTGAAGAAAATCGAAATGTTTATCGACGGTTTTTCCACCAAGATCATTAGAAAAACTAAAACTGTGGAATGTAGTCATTGGGAAACTCGACGGGAAATGCAGATATTTTTCTAATTTTCTTAGTACTAGGTGCGCGTGAATTCAGTTCAACACAATCAACAACATACTTTCCCTGTATTGTGCACAATAGCAATTTCTCAAGCTCAAAATTAAAAACTGCTTTGAGTACTAAGGTAATACTTTCTTTTTTAAACTCAAGGTTCGTCACATTGTTGTACGTCTTGAGGTATTCCTTTTAGCTGTCAGTAACATTCCTTCAATCTTCATAATGACGCTTTGGCAAAGTGGTAAATAAGGAAAATCCTTTGTTATATATCCATGATACCTCAATTATCTGGCGCCGATACGTCGATGACGCACGCGGAGCATTGAAAATTCATGGACTTTTTCAGTTTTAACATGAAGTACGTTGTCATAAGATATGCCTATTCTTGGGAAAAAATAGATTTGTTTTTATGAAAAAAGCGAAGAACAATGAATAACAAGAACATTAGGGTAACTTGTTTAAAATAAAGAAACACGACCTATAAATTACTAGGTAACGAAACTGAGTTTACCCTAGAAACACCTGCAACTTTTTTAAACAAAACGTTAGCTCTGCAATAGTTGAAACACGAGTAGGAGTACTTCCTACGATATCTAAACGCCGAGAGAATTGGAAAATACGAGAAGAAGCAAAGTATTTTTTAACCAATTTGGAGGAGTTGAAATCGGAGAAAGTTCTCCTTATACGAGTGTTTGAGATTACTTGAAAAACTAAGGCATATTTTGCGAGAAAATCAATCTGAAAGTTCAGGGTAAATTTATGTAATTTCTTCATCCAATATCCTACTTTTTTTCACGGTTCTGATCTCCTTTGTTTTTGGTTCATGAATTATTAATGAGGTTTTGAAAGTGGAATTAAAACATGGAATAATTTACCCAGATGTGTAAAACAAGAAATGGTACGATGAGGCAATCTTAAGGCCAGTTCACACGGGTGATTTTCGATGCGATTTTTCTCGCGTTGAACGATGTGATAGAGTGGATAACTGGCGGGTATACTTGGTCCAACAATTTTGCTAATGCACTCACCAGTCAACCTACTCGATTACATACACTAAAAGGAGAAAAATCGCAGAATATGAGATGCTACAGCTTATGCCGGAAACCAATACTACACCTTTACCTATTTTGCAATATTATTTAAACTTCTGTGTATCCATAAAACAGTAGAACTAAAAGCTATGCCATTTCCATTAACGGCTTAACCGACTAAATCGCAAACAATCATTAGCTCTGTATACTAGTAATACTCCCAAACCTGGAATGATTGATATGATCAGCAACAAGACCAATATGTTCCAACAGTTACTACATTTTATCAAATTTGCCAACAAATTATGCTTCGAACATTTTTCCATATATTGCGCGTATTAATTTGTTTATCATGTAAACACCATCTGTCGTGCAGTGTGTTTGTTTTGTCAATTACGCCTACGGCTATGTTGCGGAAGACCTACTCGATCACATACACTAAAAGGAGAAAAATCGCAGCAACAATCGCCCGTGTGAACTGGCCTTTAGACTGCGCTTAATGGAATCAAAAAATTAATACAATTAATGCCATGTAGATTTGCAAAGTCAAATTTTTCACATATATAAACAGGTGCTTAGATAATGTGTGAATTTTAGTAAATGTAGTATACTGTATTGTTATGTAATAAATGATTTGTTAATATAGACTACTATAGTGGGAACGGCTCCTTGGAAATCAATCACTTAGATGTGACAGTGTTGAAGGAACACTGTTGATAGATAAGATTTTAATAAAATAAATACATAAAAATAAATAAACAGTTGTGATCAGGAAATTGGTTCGTTTGGAACTGGGATGGGAATCAGGTTGGAATAAAAAGAAGTTATCATGATGAGTAACACGGGTTTCTTGCATTATGACACTATAGATCACGTCACACGCTGTTTAATTTCGATAGTATAGTCTAGCGTTATCTAAGCGAGATACATATAAAAACAACTGGCACATGAGGACGAGACACAGCTTAAAATTAGAATGATCATATTCGGTTCCAATGGACCAATTGCATAATGGCCAAAATTTCGAAAAATCTTGAGCTAGGAAAATTCTTCACCACAGTATGAAAGAGCACCCTGAATTTGTTAAATTTGCAAATTTCGATTGCAAAATGCTGTAAAATGTGAAAACTAGAGCGCTGTGAAGTTGGCAAATTTTGTATATATTTGTATTACGCCCGGAATTATGTAACTAATATAGTAACCGATTTCTGCGTGTAATACAAAAGCATACAAAATTTGCCAGCTTCGCAGGGCTATATTTTCCGTATTTTAAAGTATTTCGCAAAAAAACTTTCCAATTTTGTTAGCTTTAGGATACTCTTTCATCCCGTGGTAATGAATTTTCTAAGCTCAAAAAGTTTCGAAATTTTGGCCATTATGCAATTGGTCCATTATCTAAATTTGATTTAATATTGAAAATGTTGCTAGGTTTCGAACATAAATCTTCAGTTTATTCTATATCTGATACATAGTCTGGCGTCCTGGATCTGGGGCTGCTTGTGCACGTGAAATTTGCGGCTTTCCAGGCCGTTCTTTTTCGGATATTATGAAAACATTACGTATTATGCTCTCAGACATATACTGTCCAATTTCTTTCACTGCTTCATATTGTACTCCAAAAGGTTAATGCTGGATAAGAGGATTATAGTCGACATTCGCTTCCACAATATTTACTTTAGCCAGTTGCCGATGGTACTTGACGTCACTTGCAAATCAGTAGTTGCATCGAGAACGGGTCCGTACTGCTTTTTTGCGTCGAAGAATTCTGTTATTTAGTCAGGCTAGTTACTACTGAATGTGGACTGTATATTAAAGAGACAAGTACTTACGAGCAAGGGTTGCTTATTGATTGGTATACAGTGTGGTGAGGTGTACTATATTCAGCGCTGAATTTTGAAAACTATTGGATTTGAAGCAGTACAAAATTTTGTTTATTGGTGGACTGGCGAGACGTAAAAACATTGACGCACTCTCAAGTAAGCATTTTCTATGTCTTTAATTTAAATACTGTGGGAAATCAATTCTGCGCAGTTCACTGGATCTGATTATTGCGCGTGTTTATAAGGTTTGCGCATTATTGCGCTCATGCTTGCGCCTCCGCTAAGTGTTTCAGATCATGCGACTTCTAAGCTCATTTCAGCTTGGAAGTGGCATAACAGAATACAAACGTGGTAAGGGTAATTTTTCATTTTTCAAGTTTCCCCTTATTCTGCATAAGCCTCTGGCTTGGCCTGTATTCTTATACTGCATCAGTTGCCATTGTGTTAGCATACAAATACAACTGAAGCTTAATTCTCGTGTGAATATGAGATGCTACAGCTTATGCCGCAAACCAATACTATACCTTTACCTATTTTGCAATATTATTTAAACCTCTGAGCATCCATAAAACAGTAGAACTAAAAGCTATGCCATTTCCATTAATGGCTTAATCGACTAAATCGCAAACAATCATCAGCTCTGTATACTAGTAATACTCCCAAACCTGGAATGATTGATATGATCAGCAACAAGACCAATATGTTCCAACAGTTACTACATTTTATCCAAATTGCCAACAAATTATGCTTTGAACAGTTTTCCATATATTGCGCGTATTAATTTGTTTATCATGTAAACATCATCTGTCGTGCAGTGTGTTTGTTTTGCCAATTACGCCTACGGCTATGTTGCGGAAGACTGCTTTTCCAACTTTCGATTATTTTGTTTTTGCTCTAGCTAGTAATAGTACGCATAGGGTCCGCTAATACACACAAATTTTTGCAAATGCGTGTACTGTTACTCTTTTAACTTGTCAAATTTGATTTACCGTTTCAACTTAAGAGGCGCGCAGAATCATCACTTTTTCGAGAACAAACAATTACAGGTTCAATGGATTGTTAATTGGCCGTCTTCATTACTTACTAAAGCAATTAGAAAATTTTGCACCAACTTGATCGTTTAGTATCACTTGTTTACAACTTACTGCACTGCAACAGGCTGGTTTGTTCAGAGTATATTCGGTGCATTGTAACAATATTTCTGATCTTATTACAATAGAGACTAAAGCCATCGTTATTGGCAATATATTTATGCAGTTTCTGCAAAAAAAACAAAATCTATTTTATTTTGAAATAAAATTGAGTTTGATTGTAACGGCAGCTTTGCTGAAGCTAATAAAGTGCCTGTAACTGAACTACTGTATTTGTATCTATGTAACTGAACTTTTTGTATCTATGGATTTAAGACGCATTGACAATGTTTAGCTTGCGTGCGTAGTGATTAGCCCACCCGTGTAATCCTCTTGTGTAGTATATCCGAAATTTAACATATATGGTTAATATAACAAGTAGCTAACTTTACGTTTTCTCTGCGGCTTGTTAGTGAACTTGGTTTATCTTGTCAATTTGACACTTTTAAATAACACGATATAATGAAAAATAGCGTGTTTTGGAGCACGTCAACCCGTCCGGTTCTCACGCCTTCTGAGCGAGTTTATTTGACGAGAAAAGTTCTCAAGTACCAAATTAATGAAAAAAGGAACTTATTAATCAAAGTTTGCCTTTTGTTTTTATGGAAAACTTTCAGGCTAATTTTGGACACATCTACTGTCGGTAAACTGGAACAGGCATAGTGTAGTACTGTAGACTCTAATATACACGAAGAAAAAACGTTGTAGAAATGATATGAATAAAAACTCACACAGAACTTTTACTTGTGCAAGAGCCTGTTCGCTCGCTTTAATGCTTGCTTCTTGGCTTGGTTGCTTGTTTGCTCATTTGTTTGTTTGTAGAAAACTATCTCACGAAATTGACAAAAGTTTGCAGACGCCACGGGCACGCGCAAAGGAGTAACTAATTGAATGTTGGTAGAAAGTTTTTTACCTTTCAGAGTTTTTGATTTCTGGTGATTTTTTGAAAAAATCAAACTTTAAAGTGTTCAAAATTTTAGTTTTTATCGACCCTTTAGACACAAAAAATCATGATAATATACTTGATTTATGACAGCAAGGAGTGTATACACGCAGCATTTATGTCAAATAAACGGATCATGATATTATAAACAATAGCCATTAGAAAGGAACGTGTAAAGTAAATTATTGCCTTTTTTGGAATTGTCACTCAAGTGTTTCACCATTGACTACACAGTTTAATACTTGAAATAAATCATTGACGCATGCGCACTCTTTAAGTTTGTTCGTGAGGTCAAGTTTTGATCAAGTGAATCATGATGTTGTAGCTGAGCTGAGACCTCATACATATATGTATATCGGTCATACTCACAGTCAATATTCTCTTTAACAAAAAATAATCCCGAATAAAAAAGTTCCACAACCTGGATTTTGATAGATCGTTAAAAACTGATCAAGCCAAGGTTTAACTGCATGAAGTTTTAATAAACGCGATTTAGACAATTGATTTTATGAGCGAGACGTGCACTAGATCGTAATGAAATCAGTCCTTCCTGGATGGTCGATGATGTAAACTTTTCAAATTAATTATTGTGCTACACTGATCAAAAGATTTTTCCTTGACTGATATTTGGAAATCTGAAATGTTATTACCAGTGGTTGTAACATGTGTTATTTCCACGTTATAGCATATTTTATGCTTGCTTGCTCTTTGGTAAACGTGTATGAAAACATGGCTATGTTTTTTATTTTTTGACATAACTACTGAATTGAGAATAAGTATGGTTTTAACAGCAGTGCTAATTGCAGCCATTATGATAGATTATCTCATAGAATTTTTGCATGTTGTTGTATTGATTAGTTTTTACATAGGCGGCATATAATTATCGTACTAATTACACCAATATAATTGAAATAATTTTTTTGACATATTATTTGTTTCATGGCACAAAAAATCTTGTGTATCGTAAAAATTTTCAAGATCGCGTGCGTGAATTCTAAAAATCCATCACACTTCAATGTCATCACTGAATTTGATAAATGGGAAACTTGGAAAGGTGTTAAATCCTTGTTCTTGGTGGTGAAAATTTCGTAAAATCTTTAACAATTTATCTGTTACTTAAAAGAATTACGTAGAATTACGTAGAATGCTATTGAATCTTCCTCTCTGCATGGTTTGCATCAGTCACCATTTGTAGAGCAAAACAAGGCTTGCAGTCTTTGAGGCTCCAGTATGGAGAGCCAAGTATTTTTCCTTTATTTTAGTGCATTTACAATAATTCATTATAAAAAAGCTCTCAAAGACTGCATGCCTTCGCCATTGTGTTTTACTATACCGGTGATTACTTGTGCAGCTGAGTTTATAAAACATAATCAAGTGCACATTACGATTCGGATGCTAGCGGATCCTGCGCCATCCTGTGAAGTAATTATAACTTTTGTAAAATTAGAGATTGGCACGCTATATTTAGCAGTCAGTTTCTTCCGCCTTCTTGAAAAAATGCACCAAAGGTGCTAATGTGCACACGTGATGCTCGCGTTGCTGGCGTGTTCTAACTAGCTAGAGCGATCTGGAGACGTTTTTCTTAATCTGGTGTGAAATAAAGATAAAACTACTTTGATAATTGTGGAGCACTCTATTCCACCCACTGATTCCACGACAATTCACGTAGCAAAAGAGCGCACTCCATGAGAAGTTAATGACATCGAAGGTTAATGCCAAATGCATTGAGGGAAAACGTAAATGCCATTGAGAGAAGGATACTATTAACTAAATCTATTGTTTATTTATTTTGCCAGCACGCCAATATCCAATTGGATTATTCCGTACAATAATGGAGTAACTTTGTTATATAATTTTTACATTTTAGTTGCAGGATATACTATGACAATATGCACAACCACAGCATTGCAGATTGTACTCAGGCACGTAGTGACACGGGGTGCGAGAGGGTGCAGTCGCCCCCTCCCCCCAAGAAAATTTCTGGAGTGTTTTCAAGTATCGTTCAAATAAGCCGAAATTCCCAAAAATACCTATTGATTTAATATGGCATGGAATATAGTTTTTTGCTGACCATTCTGATTCATATTTGCAACGTTATATTAAGTGCCCTAAGTTTGACAACATGAAGTAGATGCCGGGTAAACTAGCCGAGAAACCATATTTGAAACGTAAATCGTGGGCATGAAATCTGATCTTTTTGACGCCCTTTTTCGAAAGATAAATGATGGTTTTATTTCTTTTACAAAAGTTCTTTTTTAATTTTCCGTTAAGAAGGAATATGGATAAAAAATGAACTTGAGTGCCGTGGTCTAGTTTGTATTAGTTTTAGCATTTTCAATTGATGTCAACGACTGTCCTTCCAAAAACAGTGCTACCCGCCAAATTTTACAATTTAGCTGCGTGCCTGATTGCACTGGTATACTTGGGGAGTCCATGCCTCTGTCAACATTACTTTGCAGGCTGCAGATTACAAACAAATTAGGCAGGAGTGGGGAAATATTAAATTCCCTGACAGATTTTCCATATTGCATTAAGTCTGGGTGAAAGCAAACAAAAAATTTACTAATAAGGCCTAGGTCAAACGCGCTTTTCTCATTTGCCGAACCTAATGCATATGACCTGTAGTCTTTGGTTGAGCTCATTTGCATTAGTTTCGGTGCATGAAAAGAGCGACTTTTGATTTAAGCATAAGTAACATTCATTACTCAGGGACCGCGGAGCAGGGGGAGCTGGGGAGCTATAGTCCCCCCAATAATTTTGTCGGTCGCCATTGTGAATTTTCGACATTTCTACATTAGTATGTGACGTGTTAGTACGTCACATACTTCAAAGTTTTTGCAAGACTTTCCGAGGGTCTTGATTTCAAAATTTCCCGGTATAATGCCCCCCCCCCCTACTACCGTCCTGTTACCTTTGGCAGTCGCTAGCTCCTTCCCAATAAATAATATGCTCCGCGGTGCCTGACCCCCCAATAAAAAATATGCTCCGCGGTGCCTGTTACTTACTTATAATGGGCACTGAGCAGTACTGAGCAAACGTCGATGCTATGGACATGTCGGGAACATAATCATTGGGGAATTAGGAAAATCATTGTTGTTGTGTACACTGTACTTAGTAAACTGAGCTTGGCTTATTTTATCATGCCAAGTGCATGCCAGGTCGAGAAAGGTCGAGAACCGTCGCTTTTCGCTTTTGTTGATTTACTTTCTTTACTACCAAGGCTCGCCAGTAGTATTAGTATTAAACAGGCTCAATCATAACTTATAAGGTTTAAACAAGAAAGCAATGGACTTTTAGAGTGGCTGACTGTTTTATGTTTTGTTGTAACAACTTTACTGGTAATGAAAGAAAAAACTATAACTCATATGGATTATAAAACAAAGTAAATATTAAATTGGCCAAAAGGAAAGATACCAATGAGGCATTTGTCCCTTTTAACTGTTCATATTATGGTATAAATAAAACATACAACATTGCATAAGATATATACTAGTAAATAAGAAAAGTAACACGAACAGCAGCCAAAGTCGAAAATATGCAACAATGTAACCTTTGACCTCAATATAACTAATATAACGATTGAGTCTCTTCTGCAGAAAAGCTGGGACACCATTATCAAAGATAGTTGAACTGGACTGGCGGAACTCCAAATGTCCAAATCAGTTTCGCTTTCCCTGGCTTGAGATCTTTTTTAATTGTTCAATTAAAAGGATGAGTTTCGCAAATCTATACTCTTGATCATGATGGCAAAAGCTCTTAATAATAACAAGAAATTGCATCTTAAAACAGGATTAAATGTTTTTAAGTTGTCATTAGTATAATGGTTTTTAGTACTCAGTTAGGCATATCCTTAGAAATTGATATCGCACATTGGTCAGACTTATTTTGATCGCGATGATACGCAGTTTTTATCAGTAGCAGTTTGTATCAAAGGCCGTAAACCGTGTCAATTTTACTGTCATTGTATTCCTATGAAAACGAGGTCGTTGTTTGACCATTGCAGTCTAGCATATGCTTCCATTTTTACATTCTATTAGGTTCTATGACTGAATTTATTTAATCCTGGACCAGTAGACCTAATACCACCCACATTGTATAACAAAATATAACATCATTTCGAGCAGGGATTATTTAAATTCACGTCTAAAAATAAAAGCTATGCCTATGAATGTCTATGCATAAGCAGCTCTTATTAACCTTTAAGCAAATATTCAAGCACTGTTCACGTAGAAATTGCATTGATTACTGCATTGCCAAATAACATAGCATGATCAGTTGCCATGGGAGTATAGTTTCGCCACTATTTTACAACGGTTTTATTTAACCAATAGATAGTTGCGAATTTATGATAGGTACATAGTTTTAGTCTAAAGTTTGAAGTTTAAAGTCTAAAACGTTTTACACTATACAGTTGACAAAACCCTAAAGTTTCTATTGTATTCGTGACATTACTAAAACGCTGCAGATCGTGCCTACACACTCGCGAGTCTTGCTGTCTTTAAATGTTATTTTATTTATATTTGAAGAGCGGAGTTCGTGGGCTACACGAGCTTAATGGATTTTTAACCTTATGGACAAAATTTCAAAAATTTTGAACTAGGAAAATCTTTTACCACAGC
>JAODVQ020262838.1:0-12985 GCA_025400075.2 Phenganax stokvisi
TACTAAATTCAGGATGCTCTTTCAGGCTGTGGTAAAAGATTTTCCTAGTTCAAAAATTTTTGAAATTTTCTCTATAAGGTTTAAAGGTCCATTCATTTGGCAGGGCCACCCAGACAATTTTGGGGGCCCAAGGCAAAATTCTCTCTGGCGGTCCATCCTCTCCGAAAAAGCCCATGCAAATAGGTTCTAGAGTATTTTGGGGGCCCCAACAAGCCTGGGGCCCGGGGCAAATTGCCCCCTTTGCCCCCCCTCTGGACGGCCCTGTCATTAAGAAACACTCCAAATGACTAGAGTAATTATGAAGACATCAACAAAGATAGAGTAGAGACAAGAACTTGTTGCTAATCATTTACAAGATCTTTACCTCCCTGGCAAGTCAATAAACCTCTCAAGTCTTGCTTTCACTTCATCGTACGTCAAGAAAGCGCAATACCCAGGGTGGGTGACAGCGAGTAAATTCCAGTTCCTCAAAATTCTGGCCCAAGGTTGAAATAATCGTACAAAAACATCAAACTCAAAAATAGAGATATGATTATCACATGTTAAGTCTATGGTTGATTTTAGAGCAATTGCCTCCAGGCCAGTTGAGATTTCTTGCACAGCATGAAAATACTGCCGAAATAGTTTCCATGGAACAATAGACCTAGGAAATATAACACAAAACACTACAGTATGAACTGGTTTGACACAAAAGTTATGAAAAGCAAAATCATGTGGCTTATTCAAAGTAAGATAAAGACGATTCTGGACATCACTATATCACTTATGGATATCACTAAACGATTCTGGATATCATGATTCTGGATATTACTCTGGATACCACAGCTGATGCCACAAAACATTCACAACCTACCCACAAATGCAGACATTTTCAAAAGACAATATTTACCACTTTCATTTTACAGGTATATATCCTATTGCCTATCATACAAATACACTATTTTTCTGTTTCTAATGGTTTATTGTAAGTAAGGCATTCAATGGAAAATAGAGTATTTTACATGACACAGTTTGAGACATCCTGTGAAATCAAAAGTAGCAAATGTCACTGACAATTGAATAAGTCGCATTTGTGGGCGAAAACGCATATGTTCTAGGGTGTGTCGATCGACCTAAACTTTTGGCATTTTGACACTTCGATGACATGCATAATAACACAAGGTAGGGCACATTGCAACAGATTGGGTTAATAATTAAATAGGAATCTCAGGAAACGGGGTAAACTTGTCAGGCATTACAAAGGGTACAAACACAAAGTAGAATGCACTAGATTGCATTTACTCCTTAGCCAACTAATTAAGCAATCTGCCAATTGCTTTTCCCATTCACTACCCCTTTTATTTTACTTTACAACCAATGATGTAAGCAGTAGGGGTGTGACCCTTGCCTTCTAATCAGTGGGTTCAGACATTAAGATTGATATATGCCCCAGTGCTCCCTAACTGGGTCACTTCCCTCAATTCCAAGAGACCCTTCCACCTTGTTATACTGGAATAAAGCTTGGGTTATAGAACTTCAGTTCTAATGTGAAAATGACAAGGAGATATGGGATGGTGATGAAGAAAAGAAAGTGAAAATTTCTGACATACATTTAAGTGTGGATAAATTGTGCCTGTACCACCATGCAACATGTAGAAGGCATTTAAACATTAAATGTTTTGTCGTGTTCTTATGGTTTCAGACTAGACTAAACACAAGCCAAGCCTATGCAAATCTAAACACTTAACGAAATAATTAATATTCACACTTCTTAATTTGCAACATATAATGAAGAATAGTGCGACAGCAAACATCTAATGCCATTAAAAACCACAAATATAATCGTGGTTTAATATAGAAGTGAGAACAAACTTTGAACGAATAGAATAGCGAAGTGCTTTGTTATCAGATGACCTGTGTTTCGTTGTAAGTTTTTAACACACAAATTATACAACAGGTGTTTCCAAACACTTTATGAGCTCAAATAAAAACACGCGAACTTTGACTATAAAGCAAATGTATCATAAAATGTGAAAAAGTATTTCAAAAGCAATGACATAAAATCCTTTAGCATGACATAAGATGTGCCAAAGTGCTGAAATATTGAACACATACAGCTTTTGTAGTATTAGTATATGTCATAAAAATACCTCGTTCCAAATGAATTTCTCCAAAATTCAGCCGCATCAGACTTGGTTATTCGAAACGAATCCCCAATGTAACATCCGTTTGGAAATATTCCTTTCAATTCAGCGAGCATGTGGTTGAAAATGAGGCTTAATTTCGTCAAACCTCGACGATACCGAGAGTCTTCTATGAACATTTGTTCTTTACCTTCTTTGAATAATCGTATCGCCTGTTTTAGTTTTCTCATGAGATTATCGAGATATATTTTGAAGTACTCATTCTCGATCAGGACATGCATTCTGTCTTCATATTTTCCCATGATAACCTGAAGAGTTTGATACGTGTCTGGCAAAATATCTAGTATGTATGGTGGACTGTTCTTCAGATGCATCCGCGACTGTTGACAGTATTTTATCACTTTTTCCATTAGTTTCCATGCTTTATCGATAGTTTTTCTATCAACCTGTATCTTCTGGGTTACAGCTTTCTCGATAGCATCTTGCAATTTCGACAAAAAGCCGGTTGTTTTACCCGAGTTCGTAGGAACTTGGTTCGCCATTTCGAAGCTACATCCTATGCTCTTCCGTGTTCTTGTTCTTTTTAAACCACGTGACCCCATTCAGCCAATCAGACCTCTGCATAAAAATTTCAGGATCATCAAACAGTTAGATCCACATGCGCTGACATTTAGCAAGTGCACTTACCATTTGTTAACTCAATGAGTCACCAAACAGCATAACTGAACTAAACAATTACAAATTTTGGGAAGAGTATACATAAACGTGTTCATTTGCATGTAATAAGGCTAAATGTGCGTCATCCTTTTTGGTTTCCGCCGTTTAACACGAATACCAGCGTGGGCGAACCCTGAAAAACCCACCTATCTTTAGAACCATATCCCAAGGTGGTACTGGTCTTGAAACTGCACAATGTATTTCTATTTTATTATATTCGCGAAGAAATGGTGTTTATTGAGAAAATTTTTCTCCGCCAGCAATATCAGTAGGCTTGATATCCGTTTTCGTAGAATTTATAGAATTGATTTCAGTTTGAGTATTCGTCGACGTAGCCTCGAGTTTCGTGTTCCGGTCCCCTTGCAATTAAGCAGTCATTAATCTAGCTACAAGGCACTGCAAGCAGCTGTTATCAGCAACTGAAGGAGTAAACCACTAACTAAAGCTTCTAAGAGAATGTGGACCGCAATTATCAGTTGTAGTAAAGAATATTCACATCAGTTCTTTGTAGAAATGTAGATTATTATGGAGGTAGGAAATATTGTGAAAAAAGAAATTTATGTGGCACGCTTACTGTCGAGTAATAGCTCTCTAAACACCCATACCTTTTATTTTCTCCGAGTACGACGTATGGTTAAATGAGAAGATTCAGATTCAGAATACCCAGTGTCCAGTGAATACGTACTTGGTGAGGTTGTGAATCGATAGCTTTGCGAAAAGAATTCTAAGAACAGAATTATGGATTTATGGCTTCGTCACAATGTGAGTGACAATTACGTTATTATGATCTGATATTGAATAATAATCTTCCTAGAGATGCACTTCAGTCTTCAAGAACCACTGTGTCGTAGGCGTAGGTTAAATTTTACGCTCAATAGCTAATATATTTAATCCAGTTTGTTATATATACCCTAAAAAACCATAACAGTGGTTTGCAAGCATGATCACCTGGCGCCACCACATGCATGTTGATGCACGTCAAGAATTGAGCAAATTACCTGGTACTAAATTCTCCTAAAGGCTGGTTTTCATTACTCGCAGACAGACGTATTTTCGACACTCGCCGAGAGTCGTAACGAAACAAACTTTTTTGTTTCGCCACGATAGTCCACAACAACTAGCCAGAGTCGCCGATGCATTGAAGCGGTTTTCACATATTTTATAGGCTTTTTATACCATTTGCAATACTCGACGTCTATTGTAATCTCAACATCGCCGAGCATCGCAGTCTGTCTGCGAGTAATGACATTTTTTCATGAAATTTGCCTGGTTGTTCTGTACAGTAGTACACACCTCATGATTAATGAAACCTTGATGCTCAATAATATAGCCAAACACTCTTGTCGTCTATCATTCTTACATTTCTACGGTGTAAAATTCCAACTATAACACGAGAGCAACCTAGTTCGGCGATGACTGATGTTTCTTTGTGTGCACTGCAGGTGTGGTCACAGAATAGATATGGTATGTACGTGTACTTGTACACGTCACAATTGTAAGGGAAAGATTATGATATGTTGGTTAAGGACATCCCTGAGCCCGCGCCAAACTTTAGTACTCCTTTCTCTCAGCTCCATACATTTCTCGTACGCATTTCTTATCCGGCAAAATTGTCTGTGCATCATAAAGCACCTTATAAAACCATTGCCCAATTGTCGGTCTACAAAAGAAGTTATCGGAAAAGGCAGGTAAAGTGCCCATGATACGCCTGAGTAGTTATCATTGAGTACCCTCCCCGTTGGGTGACACTGCTCCCACTCTTGTGTAATTGCCGGGCCAGAAAATAGACGAATTCTTGTTTGTGATGCTGTTAATTGGTATTTCATGTAACCCAAACTATCGTAGCGGATACTTTTCACTGTGCTAGGGCGAAGCCCACGCATGTCAAATTTCCAAAAGTGAAAACAGTAAAAGTCATATCTAATCGAGTTGGGCCTATACGACTGTTGATTTTAAAAGGTATGCAATTCACAAGCTCTTCTATTCAAGTTCACTTCCTCGTGTGGTCGTGTGTACGGAAAACAAGTATGTTCTTTCTTTTTGAGTGTTTGACGGCCGTACCACAGATTTGGCAGATATCATAACAGTTCGCCCATGACACATAGTACAATATTACGTCTCAAAGAATAGAAAGCATTACATAAAAACTATTTAGAGGTGCCCGAACGAAAGATGATGTTAGTGAATGGAATGATAACATCAATGATACTACTGTGCACTTGCTTTCAATTTTTTCCTCAGGCGTACGTGGAACTCCGAAAACAGCCCCCTCCTCTCCGCCGATTACGAAGTCCCTTGTCCAAGCTAGAGAAATTACGCTTACACATGAGCAACTAGAGAGGTTAAGATACCTTGGTCTCGTGTAACGGGTACACGGGTAGCGTTAATATAATTTTGTCACAATATTCAGTTGCAAACTTCTCTGTACTTATTTTTTCATTTTATTTGGATTTGTTACAGAATATAGTTTCTTACAAAGAATGTAGAGGTTAGGTTTCGGTGAACAAACGGGCATTGCGGAAAATCAAGAGGAAAAATCAAGATACCCATACACGTTACAAGAAGCCATAAAATCTTAAACTCTTTAATGCTAAGCGTAAACAATTACACATTTTCAGCGCACACGTGAGCGAAGTCTGGGAAGTAGCAACACGGAAAATTTCTAGCTTATCTGCATACAGCCGTGGGATTATATTTTCTTCAATATTTCGTCTTCGAAATTTTTTTGACCATATATTCTGGTAATCCTGTTACCAGAAATTATAGTATGTTGCTGTGAGACGTGACCATACGAGGAAGAGATTTAGGAAAGTGGATTACAAACACTTCCAAATACATAAGTATCATGTGAACGGACTGTATGGTCTTACAGTTCAACAAAAAGAAAGCAATAGACCAGTCAATAAGCTGCCATCGTGCCATGGCTAACAGGTTCGCTTTCGTTGGCCATGACAGGTTGTCGTTGGCCTCAAAGACTTACAAAACTCGATTCAACAAGAGTCATGAAGCTAATACAGTCTGTAGGAATATATGTATCTAAGTATATGTCTATCTAAACTTACAGTTTTGTAAAGATGTTTCTCTTGGGCTTGTTCTCCTAGTCTCTACAATCCTCGCAGTTCGCTAACAACAACGACAGTTGTAGAATTTTCTGAGAACCTTCGCATAGTTGTTGCAACGTAATCTTTCATACACAATGTGAAAATAGTAATTAATTAAACTCACGTATCTTAATATAGACTTTGTCATACTGTATATGTTTGGAACAACTCACTGGTGGCACTGGTTTTGATGGAAAGCCATGAAATTAGACAATCATGAGTTCATGACACGTATGTCACTCGTTCGACGCATTATAGCCAAAGAGGCAAATATTTATACTTTACCAAATTATGAAGAGGGTGACTGGGCAGAGCACAGGTGCGAAGTTGTTTGGCAAACCAGCTTACTTGTGCGTGGGAGAAATAGCGAATCAACATAAGACAAAAGGAAAATTCAATTTCGTTATTTATAACATTTTCACGTAGACACAATTCTTCAATTTTCAGGTAAAAATTAATTGCAAAATGACTACAGACCAAAAGGATTTCCTTGAAAAACTATAGACCATAGTTCGATGGAATACAAGATAATTAGTAGCAAGGTCGACCTTTTAACTACAGGTGCTTCTCAAAAATTAGAATAATTTTCGAACATTTTCACAATTATTAAAGAGTCACAGAATATGCATGCGACGTTGAATCGGAAAGATTTTGAACCTCAGAGACAATTGTCTCTCATTTATCTCAAATGTCTCTCATTTAGTATAAATGGGGTTAATCTGCACCAATATCCTTAAATTTTAATAGACAGATTCAATTTCATTTTTGAGACCTACTTGTAGATAGTAGGCATTTACACTATTAACTCCAACACTTGTACAGTGACTGTATAGTCAAAACGCCAATTTAATAAATGATATGTCCAAGATTTTTTTGAAGTACAGTGTCACGACAGTTTAAGCGCAGGCTATTTGGATGCTTGGTAGAGTTCTTTTTATTGTTTGTATTGCATTGAAGAAGCTCCGGAAGAGAGCTGAATAGCCTGAGCACAATAAGGCTCCACATTCGCAGGATGACACCATTTGTACGCAAAATAATATTGTGTGGAAACACGGTGCACTTCTAATTTCCAAGCAGTGGCTCTAACAGAATGATGAGGTGAACTTTAACAAAATGATCTCATTAAGTCACCTCAAGCTACTATTGGATGTTAGGTAATTCCAAAATGGAAGAAAGGTATTTTCTTCAGTCTTCGCGTATGAATACACAGCAAGTGTGTTCTTTCCCTTAAAAAAAGGGTTTCGTTTCTTTGCCTTTGTTTGAAACTTGAAAATATTCCAAGTAACCTCACCGTCTGTTCGCCACAAGTGACGGAAGTCAAGGCCCATTTTCCTCTCGTATAGCTACTAGTTGTTCTTTGTTATCGTTTCTTTTAACGCGTGCTAAATTAGTGCTAACCACGCGCAGTTATTGTAGTCCGCGACTGTGTCACTTTCACGTTGGCTTCACTAAACAAAATTGCCTGAGACACTACACCAGTATACACAGTCATGTATTCATTGCCCATGGAGACTGTGTAAAGAGACAAAGAAAAGATCTTTGTTCCATCATTTTTGTTTTTCTTTATGCAAAATCGCCCACGGTAAGATATAGTAATTACAGATATTACTGGAGGCTTTATTGAAGTGTCTATCCTGCGCCAAACTTACTCATCGCTTGAGATGATATACGTAAATCACTTTAAACATTGTTTGAAGACTAAGCCAAGTAGTTCTATATTTTTATGTTCATGAAAACTTGTGTCTTGCAGTGTTATAGAAGAATTTATCATTAACACGCTTTACGAGACGAGCTGGTTAAAGTCGTTCTCAATCATTCATTTGTTCAGTTCGTTCATAAAGTGCTGTTTGTTTTCTTCGTTTTTCGGTCGTTGTTGAGCGTTGCTTTCTTTTTCCGCATCACTGTATGACTCTGCCTCCACAAACGTCACAAAAGTTTTGGTCGGTCTTTGTAGTCGCTTGCAGGATTCGAAACAGTTGTCGGGTAATCCTAGTTCTGCCAATGAGCATTGAGGGTCATTTTGTCGAGGACTCCAACCAATTATCGAATTTCTCTTGTTAAAATGTTGACTTCGTAAGCAATATCAGTTTCGCTCTAGATTTTCTTTAATTTATATTGTTCTTAAATTGATTTTATGAAGATACGAGTTACACTAGTTCTAAACGAACGTTTGAAAAATAAGGATTTCAATGACGTAATAAAACCGGGTGAACGAGATCTCAAACTAATTGACAGCTTGGTTTGGTACTCACACATGCACAAACTTAAAACTGCGTAAAACTTGAAAAAATGTTTACACCGAAAACCGATTACACAAAATATTTACTCATTCGTATACAACATTTTTCGCTAGCTGTTTATGTACCATTAACTGATATGGCTGCACGAGAACCACTTCACTCTTACGTAACTTACTTTCCCTCGAAATTTGGCAAGTAACGTCGCATTAACAATTCCTTAACCCTGGATATCATTACTTTTTCCTCAACTTTTGAAGACAAAGGCACCGATATCCAGCGCTAAGCAAACATTCTATTTTAAAACCTACTGCGCTCATACCTGTTTTTACAACAATTCTAGTCCCATATCAATATGCAAAGAAATTCGAAATGATACAAAAATGAGAATGCAGAACATACATACATGATACATAACACTTTTTATTTTTTTCTATTTTGTGAGCGGGCGGTGTCCTATGTTTTCCAGAAATTTGATTGGCTGCGTGAGCGGGCGGTTTTTTACGATATCTGACCACGGTCAACAGTATCCTAAAATTTCCTAATATTTTGTCAAATTAGCGTACAAAAATAAACAAAATCAAAATTTCAAAACAGAAATGGATGGGGACAAAGATTTTCATTGCGGTAGTGAATTTTGCTACCCAGAGGAAGTTGGAAATGTTGAAAGTATTGAAAATTACGACAATGAATTTGAGATAAATGTAGCAAAAGATAGCGAGAAGTCCGAGCAATTCATTCAAGATTTTATTACACTTCAACGACCAGAAAGCACGTTAAAAAAACCAAATATGACATAGGAAATAATAAACTTTTGTACAAACATTTATTTGTGTGAGATATCTTTTTTGTGGTCAGAGTGGTGCACGTATCTTGAAAATGTTATAAAAGGCTATCAAAACATTGAAAATTTTGCAACCGTTATTCTTAAATAAACGGAAAAAAAACTTATTTACCGTTTAGGTCGGTCCGTCGGTCACAAAATCGTCCCTCAGCCTTCGGCCTCGGACTGTTTTTGTAACCTCCGGAAAACGTTTTTCAGTACGGACCTCCCAGCCGGTAAATAACATATATATATTTAACCACACTGGCCTCATCAACAGTAGCTAATATTCATCAGGGACGTGTTGAGAAATTACCTACATGCATACAGGTTACGAAGAATTATAACAAAAACTATACAACGAAATAGACAAAAGAACGACGAACAAAGAAAACATTGACAAGACTAAGTTAATTATGGAGGGAGAAGAGTTAGCTTCATCTCGCTGTAGGTCTTATGATACTTTTAAATGAATAAACAGACTTAGCCTTTTTAGTCTGAGTGGACAGATTATTCCAGTGTATGGCTCCATTGTATTTGAAACTCTTTTCAAGAAATTCTTTTTTTGGGTTTGGAAGAATTAGATTAGTTTCAAGATTCCTAAGATTGTAGGGGGGGGGCATTATCCTCATTACATCGTTTGAATGATTGTTTTAGATTTGGAACCGTATGGTCATTAATTATTTTATCCAGGAACATAGATTTTGTATAACTGCGTCCTATGTCCAAGGTCTCCCAGCCTAATATGTTTAGCACATCAACAGATCGAATATCGAAAGTAGATCCCGTTATCACCCTTGCAGTGCGATGTTGTAGTCTTTGAAACCTTTCTTTAAAACAGCTTCCACAACTGTCCCAATACAGGGCTGCAGTAATCAAAATATAGTTGCACTAACGTGCATGCTTTCGCGACAAAAGCGAATTTTGACCATCCATAACATGAATAAATGGTAAATATATTTCGCTCAATAAAGTAAATACTTTATAATATATTTCCATAAATTAGTATTCTTATAACATACACTCGTTAATAAAATATTTGGACTAAAACGCGCAAAAATGCACTGTTACGTACAATTTCTATTTTCAGTTAAATAGGACAAATCTGATGAACAGAATTTGGTGCTAATTCATCAAAGAAGTAAACCAAAAAATTTATAGCCTGAAAAAAAGTGAGTAAGAAAATTAACCGATGAACTTGATGAACTGTCGTTAGAGAAGATCAATCTTTGGAAGATAGTACTTTGTGCAGCACGCTTTCAGCAATGGGAAGTTTTTTATGTCAGAATTTGGAGAAGTGCATGTTTCATAACAAAGACTCATGCAGGTAAACTCGCGAAACCAGCCGTTTTCCAGCTATTCCCGTCAGAGAAGAAGAATCTGCTAAAACTAAGAACATTTAGTAATTAGACAACTCACTTCTTCTTCTGTATTGGCGTAAATGATGTGTTTACGATGTTCCATTATTGAACGTCTTGTCCGATCAACACTAAAACAAACGATACCATGAACATCACACTTGGGACCCTTCGATTATGTATAAAATTACACACAGTGAAGTAACTACACTTAGAGCAATATAGTTTTTATGACGCCAAGATAGATCAGTGTTCTTGAACCATGTTCTAAAATACTATTTCGATAGATTAAAGCAACCGCGCAACAAAAAACATAGTTGCCCGGCTAGACAGTGTAAACAGCAAATTAAACTTAATACCACGTGATCATAAATGGCAAAGAAATGTCAATCATTTATTGAGGTGGCTATCCAGTCTAATAGATAAGACTACATAAATGTACTGAAGATGAAAGATGATAAGACAGATAAAGAGTAATATTTACCTTCGTATAATGGAATCAAAGCACGTTATGGCGTTGTCTCTTTGCAATGCAAGAATAATACAGGGTCCTTCCACCAGCTCATTTTCCTAGCAACAAAAATAACAGGTGGCTGCTCTATGTACTGTGCAGAGTAGTGAGAGTACTCTGGATTTCGTCTCGAACACTAATGGAACGACATAGAACAGTGTCATGTGATTGTTCCGAACTGTTCTGATTACACCAAATTTGAAGTAGGGGCAGCTGGAACACAACATATGACACTGCCCATTTTCACGTGATTGAAAATAATTAATACCAGATAATGTGCATTAATTTACACCACATAGATATGGTGTTATTTTAAGAAGTTAATCGCTATATGTCGATGTTTGTCTATATTTTGCTATGTGAATGTCAGAGTTAGGCAAGATCAGGAAGCAAAACGTCTGAAAAGTGCATTTAGGTAAGACAAGACAGAGAATTATTATACAGTGAATTATGTGAATGATATATAGTAATGCATGGTTTGACACAAATGTAATGAACTACACATTGTTCTAGGATAGTGAGCGCACTCCATTAGATATAGTTCCAGAACACTGTTCAGTACGTTCTAGAACATCAAATGGAGCACGCCCCTGAGTGTTCAACATGTTTCTAACAACACAGAGCTACAGTACATTAGGTAGCTGCAAAAAATAGATGTGAACGAGCAGACCAGAGTCATTAAGTTTTTTCACTGCAAGGATTCTATGCTTGGACTCAAAGACGACCAGGACAAAAAATACTAACCAATTTTTGTTTCTTCTTTTGTTTTGAATTCAACGAGAGAAACTCTCTGACTTGCTCACGTGACAACAATGCCATCTTCATACCGACTGGAACAAAATTCGACAGCAAGAAACATTCCAACACGTCAACTAAGGAAATTCTCTTTCTGTCTCCGCGACCGTACACAATATGATGGCTTAGAATCACACAATTGACTTGCACCAAAGAATTGATCAAACTTTGAGTCGTGTTTGTCTTTTGAGTGAAATCTAGAAAAAAAGAGATGAGAATGAAAAACCGCCAACGAACACTTCTGTTTCTGGAGTGAGAAAAAAATAATGAACATACAGTAAATGAAAGGGGAAAAGATGCTCAGAATCTTTCAATTGCATAATTTTTAGTAGTTATATATTGTGACTGGGTTGTTTTGTGCTAGTCTGAAGCAAACATAACTGACTACGACTGATTACTTCTTGTTAACTTTCGCATTGCTTTCTTTCCGATCGTTGCATCAAAAGCGCGACAAGGAATCTGGAAAACAAGAATTACCGATAGTTAGCAAGCACAGACGCATAGTGCAGGACAGAACTGTGTTTCGTCCACAGAGACTATAAATACGGCGTCGTATTAATATATTTCATAACAAAAAGTAACGCACCTAATTGGAGGGGGGGGGGCGACAGCAAAATATTCAAATTCTAAAATAAAGCTGAGTTTGATTCAAGATATCTAGATTCTTGTTCAAATCACACAAGTAATCCCTTCTTAACCTTGGCCACACCTTTTAAACAAAATTTTTGAGCACGACACAGTTTCGGGAGCGTTCGAAAATAATGCTGACGTCAGCAACATAACGTTTTAGACGGCCGAAACTCACTAGAATATTAAAAATATTTCGTAAAAAATTACAGAAATAATATAGAACACACATTAAACAACTAGCCTTGTAACACAGGTTTTAATATTTTGCGGTTTCAAATAAAACCGTCCCAATGCGTACCATACATCCGTGATCTAAATATGCCGCCATTACTGCGTTCCTCAATATCATCCTAGAAGCATCCTCTAGGCTACACATAATAGGCTCTCCAGATTTGCGTTTACAGCGAACTGCTAACTACTAACGCCAAAATTTAAATCCCATTTGATTGTAACATCCGCAGTTCTCACGAGCGAAGTTGTCAAACCGCGCTCCAATTATATTAGATAGGTTCCCATAACAGTGAACAACTGATATAGTCAACTTTATTACGCAATTTAAACTTTGCAGGATGCGGTTAGCGGTATGGCAAGAACAGGCACTTTTAGATTACGGAGTTTTAGTTTCACGTTTACGGCAAACCGCTAACCTCAAACGGCAAACTTCAGAATGCATTTGACGGTAGGTTTTAC
>JAODVQ020262939.1:1588-12976 GCA_025400075.2 Phenganax stokvisi
TACTTCTCTATGTACACAATCTTCTGTAGGGTTAATGAATGGTGATTAATGATGCAGGAGGGGGTATTAGCGAGCATGAGAAGTAATGTACATGGTAGCACTCAAGCCAAATCGGGTTGTCCAGCAACTATTGCTACACACACACAAGCACGAAATATGATTACATATGAGCTGGTTCACTAAGTGCGTGTATGACAAAGTGCAAGTGGCATACCAAAATGGCCTCTTCTGAGAAATTACAGCAACCTTACGTATATAATCCTGAGTTCATTTGTACGTTTCTATGCAATGGGTATGGCTCAATGGCATGCACGGAAGTATAATGCTATATCTTATAGTGCATGTTGTATGTGAGCTAGAGTGTTTGCACCCCCAGCGTATGCTCTGGCGAACACAGCTGTACTAGTTTATACTACGACTCTGGTATATCGTTTCACTACATGCCTAGAGTAGGCTAACATACACACAGTCGTAACACAAAGTACTACCACACTGGAAGAAATATTTTAAATGTGTACGTGTACGTGAGAGAGGGTGTATTGAGTTACAACAGAAGCCAGTAAATGGAGTTTTCGATGGTCCAGTGAAAGTTGTTTCAATGTGGCCACACGTTGGCGTTTGTGAGTCCACGGGAGACGTTAGTAAATTGATACACGTGCAGTTTGAGTGTACCTTTAGACGTGGGGTGGCCGGGGCGATGGTTTGGATAAGGTGTCACGAGGTCACGAAAAATAATTTACGTGACAGACCCGGTGGTCCAGCTGCACGATATACGCACTCTCTGCTGTTAGTACACAGGCAATACTATTGGTTCCACTGGCGGAAAAACAAAATAGTTTGAAAGACGGAATCAAACATGTTACAAATAAACACCTGTAGACGCTATATGTACTCTTAAAACAGTCCACACCACCCTTTGTTATACGCTTTGTTATGCGTAAGATGAGATAACTAGTGTCTTCAGCACACCTTGAACAATCACTGTGTTTGAAAGTACCGTATGAGTAAATTGTACTAAAATCCTGTTTTCTGCTCACTCACACGTAAACCAACACAATTTGTCTGCGGACATAGTTTTTAATAAATGCAATCAATTTTTTGGCTTATAAACGGAACATCCTCCTTATTTGCTTCTGATAGAGTGAGGAAAGAAAACAGGTGGCTAAGGAATGTATTATTTATATAATGCAGGGCCCCGTCCACCCAGCAACAACACTCACTCTTGTCTTTCCCCACTTTGGAAGAGCCGTGTGACACTGATCAAATTTGACCAAACCGAATCTAATTTCAGAGAGAGGGAGAGAGAGGAATCACGATATGTAAACACGGTGCGTGTATAGTAACAGTCTATAATTACAGCCATCTCTCAGGAGGTGAAGAATAAAGTATTATACACAATGACATAATCGCTGCTTCCTTCCAAGTATATAGCATCCTAGTTGGCTCCCAATTCAATTGCCAACTGTGTACTGTAACGTTGTCAAGCTCCCTATTCAGGAGTCTAGTGTGGATACTACTCTTATCGTCATGGGCCAAAAAATGACCGTGACCCCAAATCGAATTTGACTGGCCAAACGTAAAACACTCACACACTCCCACCAGCCATACTGGGGCAACAAAATAACACTCTTCTCCTTTAGTTACGTTTTCTGACTGGATCTATCTACATTGGACACTAGGACCCTAATAGATAATTTTCTCTTGCAGACAATAAAGCAACTTGGTAGGAAAAACACTGTAGTAGGCTTTTAATCCGTCTTCCCCTGTATTAGTGTGCTTGTAAATATGACTGGAGCTCTCCTTCTCTCTTTTAGTGTGTCCAGTCACTGCTTCTAAAGAGGTCGGTACTGTTGTAGTCTAGTGTGGTAAGAATAGTGAGTAATTCAGGAGCGGAGTTGTGATACTGCACATATCACCAGGGGGCAAGTGTCTGTCCTTAGCTCTCAATGAGAGCAGAATAGGTTGAGAAGGGATTCTGTCTGTGATGTCTGAAGGATTCCCAAGCCCTTGTTGTCAGCTGGTTAAGTGGCCTCCAGACACAATTGATACCCGATATTCGACATTCTCAGTGTGGACACGTACATACTTGCACGGAGGACATGCTTTGCCTCTATCATTGTGCACGCAGGCTGGTCCAATCTTGGCACTTTGCTCTCTCTTTCTCCATTTCAATAGTGTCTCTACTTAGAGCGCTGATAGAGCTATAACCCACACACAGACTATATCCCTTCAAAACACACCTTCTGGGATGTATAGACTACTCAGCCACATGCCAAAGTTCATTAGTGGCCAATAGTTAGGGTCCCATTGTCATTTACCCACATTCCCCTACCCCACAATACTATAGAGTGTTAAATTCACTCTGCTTAGAGGGCAGGACTTAACTACACACACAACAAACCAAATTGTGTATGTTACAATCATAAAGAAAACCCAGCCTTAAAATTGTATTATACTCCACTGGGCTGGTCAGTGGTACCTAAGGAAAAATGGCTCAAAATGTAATATTCACCAAGGGGAGATCAATAGTAAGAGTATAACTTAAGGGACATTAATAGCTGCTACGTAAGTATAGTAATATAGCTCTTAGCTGGTTTAAAATTCGAGCAATTATTGGTAGTAAATATCCTACCCCCACTGCAATAGGAGAACAGCGCTCCCACACTACGAACCATGGATACATTTTTTCCACACGCATATCAGACTCAGGTACCAACCTACACGTTTTTTTCTAGTAGAACTAGGCATGCGTGGAGTGTGATATCAATTATAATACGCTGCATTATTAAGGTACCGTAGTAAATGGTTCATGCATGCATGGCTAAAGTGCCACATGGATAAAGTGCCTACACACAGAGCTAATGTATTAGTATAGCTTAAACTGAATGGCTAATGTGTGCAATATGGAGTATCCTACACGTTTAGATGAAACTTCATCCAATGTTCATTTTGTGTGCTTAGGTGTATGTGTAGTTTAACTAGTGTTATTGTTAGTGGGAGGGACAATGGTATACAGCGGGAGGTCCACAGATTGGTTGGTTAAGTAATTCATGCATGCATGAGTAATGCCAGTGTAATTAGGTGCTCTTCCTGTGTTTGCCTTGTAGGAGATTCCCGCGATCTACTATACCTTGTAAGTTATAATATTATTATGTACCTATTCGTATAATAAAGGACTTAGCGATATGGGATGGGATATAATAGGATACTGGACTAAGAAAAAAGTGTGCGTACTTACATATACACCTGCCATTGTCAGATTCATGCATTATTTTGGTTCAGAGTGATGCATGACCACTGGCCTGGTGTTACGCTACTTTTAGTTCTCAAGTGCATGCTGTACCAATACTGCGCGTGTGAAGTTATGCACTTGAAAGATACTAGAGGCACACTTATCCTACACTCTACACATAATATATTATGTATCTTTGTGACAAGAGCACTGAATGTATTACAAAGCATTTGAGTATAGAGTAGTGGGGGCCACCCTGTCATAACAGAAAACACTCACATTCCTGTCCCAAAGCACGCTCTCCTCCTTCAAAGAGAGAGCACTTTATGTAGTGGCTTTGTGGATAACCGCTTCTTCGACCAGATCACTATAGTATAGATGTGCAGATAACCTCTGGGTGTACAATTTTATGTACGTATGCGTAGTTTTCATGGGTGCAGCTAAGGAGTCGCTCCCAAGTCTATATATATGTTGGTACAAATCACTATATTGATTAAGACCAACTGTTTGCTAACATGTAAATCACATTGAACATAGGCCCTCCAGGTGCCTATACACATAATATATCTGTAGGAACAAATTACAAAACTAGACATTCTTAGCCACAAAGCATTATTTTTCTAATTGAGATCAATTATAAAGGTGCCCCCTCCCTCACCTACTCACCAGACAACCTTCTACTCCACCCTGAGCCTTAGTTTCTAACACTTCCTCAGTTCAAACTCTTAGAAAGGCTTTGAGTCAGACTAGCTGGACATGTTACGTGTGCAAAGCCACCATTTACTCTGGAAACCACACATAGTGTGGCTTTTGCAGACCACTCACTTTGTGCTGGCTGGGCAAAAATACAGCGGAAATTTTGCCTGTGAAGGCACACACAGAGAGTATGTATAGTAGCGCAGCGAGTGTAGCGTACGTATGTGGATCAGCAGCTGCTCAAGTTACCCTCAAACTCATTTTACAATAAAGGAAGCGTGTGGAAAAGTGCAAACTTTACACTGCTAAACACTGCATTTGTGGTAAAGTTAACGCATAATACATGCACACATACATACTGTAGGTAAGACCTATAAACATAATGAGGGACAGGTGCACTGTATATGTACACCATGTGAAAGCAATTGGGGAGGAATCTGTTGCCTAAACTCCGCTGGTAAGCAACACCCTTGCCATTTATACAATCTGTTTGCACACACAATTACGTTTGCAAAGGGAGGAATGCGGTATTAAGTGATGCCAACCAACCCAAGCAGAAAGACAGTGATCGCGTCAACATTTAAACTCAAATGGACCGTACTACCTTTACTGGACTGAATGAAGAGTACTAAAGAATGTCTGTGGTGGTGGGCAACGTTTTGTTCACCAAGGCTTTGTGTCTGGTTATGTGATAAAGTAGTGTAACCAATAAATAATAGACTATTGTTTACCTTAAGTTGAATTCACAATATTGCGCTTAGCTATGCGCAGGGGAATAACATATTACCGTGTCGTGCCGTGAGGTTAGGATTAGTTTGTACTAAGTGTGTGGAGTGGCATATTGTTAACCCAGCTTAAGGGTTAAACACTAAATTAGCAACAGCTTAACTTTTCCCGACTTGGCTATGTAGATTTGTGTATGTTTACATAACTAGTGTATTTAAGAGGCATAATCCCTATCTATGTAAGGTTCCAGGTGTTCTCGGTACATATTGCAAACATATGGATCATCATTCAAGTATGTATACACATGCACCCCCCATGGACAATACAATAGATAGTATACACACACCATAATAGTTTACTATAACAAGGTTAGCTGAAGTCCTGGATTTGTAGTGTACTCTACCACACTCTTCTTCCTGTATCTTTCCCTCGAGGCGCCCCCTGCTGGGAGGGAGAGCAAGAGAGAAGCATTTCTAGTCTGTCTTCACTGCCCCATTCAAAACGTACTTTTCCTTCCTTTTGGATTTTGGAGACTGTCTGCTTGCATTCTCACTCACCATTTGCAAACTGTGTGTACTTTTACGCCACATTAAAAATATATATGTGTACACGGTGTAATATGAGATGTCCATTATGGATTGGTTCCCTGGCCAGTCCCTGGTGTAGGGGGCACTTTATTTACTACGTACAAGCCTCTGCTGTTGTTATGAGGAAATGGGGTGTTATCAGTGACGCAGACCGGAACCAAAACAAGGGAACCTAAAAACTGTGCTTCACATTTAAACTTTCGACCTCATTCAATCCTTAATCGATACGTATTACTTGGCTGATTAATACACTATTTGTAAATGAGTACAGTGGAACCTTGCTTAATGGACACTCCTCTATAGCTGACAACTTGATTTTCAGTGTCCCAACTTACTACAAATCGATACACTCGTAACACCTCCAGAATGGATACCCTGCTATACAGACAATATTCCTGCGCCCAATATGTCCATTATAGAGAGGTTCCAGTGTATTACTAACCAAGAGATGGACAGGATATATAATTCAGGCATTATGCTAACACACAGGTACTTTTCTTTTCTTGCAGTGAAAATGCTCCATATGTCATTTGGTTGTAAAGTGCCCTTCAAAGATGATCCACTCTAAATACATTACGGCGGGTTACATAATAGACTGACTAATTCCATTATCTCTCGGAATTAAATTTAGAGTGATGACTTTGACAGCAATAATGAATCAGTAATGAGAGATGCGAGCACACAAAACAAACTTTGATTGAAAACACGAGGCCCGGGATTAGCAGTACAAAGCTCAATAGGCTGTATATTATAGTATATACATAAGTACAATTTAGAGTGATAGCAATTAGGTAAAACTACTCATGTGTGAGTGGAACCTATGGAGGTAGTGTGCCACTTAAGCTCTGGACAGATGCACTGGTTCAGAGCTAGGGTATGTGGGATTAAACACACGTGGATTATATATTAATGCATAATGGACGGCTCACTGCACTACAAAATAGAGTATGTATGTATAATAATACCATCTACATAGTAAGTAGTGTATAAGGAGAAAAGTAGAATTTTATGAATCATTTTTATTTATCATTGATACTTTTAGATGACCAGGATGTGACTTGAAATAACCCTGTTTGTAGGTATTTATGTATCTCTGTTTTCAGAAAATTCTTGATAAACATCTACTCTTTCGCTAAAAAATTCTCTCTGCGTTATTGTGAACTTGCGTAATGTATTAAATAATAGGTAAGTGTGATCGTCTAATGGGTGTCCTGCGCCGTGACGCTATTCGAGGAACGTAATATCGATGAGAAACCACTCACTGGACAATTGAAACTACGTGGGGCGAGTGGCGTTGGATTGCAGGCCACCCATTTCTAGTCTCTCTCCCCCACACTCACTGACCGGCTGACTTGGTGGTATTTACCTCCATCTCTAAGGAGGGACGTTCTCTCTTACATCTCATGCATTCTTCCTATATGCCACAGTACTCTTCATTCAGTAGTAAGTACGTGACTCGGTTCAATTCTCCAATAGCCCAGGGTCGCAGGATAATATTTCATCCCAAGCAAAGCTGCGAAGACAGACCTGCACAAAATTTTGTCTCCATCTGAAATTCAAGAACTACTCGATCGATGCCTCGGAATCTGATATTTCGAACAGACATATAGTGGAAAGATGATCGATGGGTTTAATCATCTGCCCGGGACGCTTGGTTGCCATTACAAGAGTTGGGTGGGCCGGAAGGAATCATGCAAGCAATTCCACTTTGTAACAATACAAATAATGCTAACAAGTCCTACCTAATGACTTCGGCATTGGTTTGCGGGGGCAGGCACAAATTGCATTATTCAATTTGCCAAGCATTTATTCCTACACATTCTAAACCCCTTATATCCCTGTAGGCCTAATTCCTCTTGTGTATATACACACACCCTTACAAAAAAGCCACTTTACTATATTATTACGACAGACCTACTCTACAAGCGTCGGTTTGAAATGGTAAAGTTCCACTGTTTTGAGAGTAGCATTACTATAAGTATCTACTATGTCGTGTAGCTAAGAGTTATACAGTATAGCTAGTATAGGTAGACAAATCAAAGGTCACCAGTTATATAACTTCTTGCAACTAATTCAGAGTTTGAGTAATTACGTTGTTTGTGTGTGTGGCTGGATGATTAAAAGGAAGTGGTCCGTAATTGCCAGAGTACTATCTTTAACTGTAGAAGCAGCTGGTGCTGAAGCCACAACTTATTAACTCTGGAGTATAAACCATTTACATCTGAATGGGCGAAACAAACAAGCTCATTTCCATCGCATGATAGCTACATCCGCCCGCGAGCTAGCTCACGCAGCACAGCAGCATTGTAGTATAAACTTGACCGGACGTGTGCTGACTCAGCTGAATTTGGCGCATGCGCAAGAATCGCAAAATGCACTTTGACCTTTCAAGCGATCATCAGTCCCCCCGGGTAAAGATGGCGGAGGACTACGAGCGAATAACCCTTGTGAAGCCGGAGGTATTCATCTACCAGATTCCACCTCGAGCCTCCAACCGGGCCGTGAGGTAAGCGGAGACCCGTACACAGAGCCATAGCTGCTTGGTATCGACATTTTGGCAGCTAGCTAGCTAGATATTTGGTGTTTATACGATTTCAGGGCAGCGGATTGGAATCTGGGTTCCCCGGATTGGAAGGGACGTCTGAGAGTCGTCTCGTTGGGGAAAAAATGTTTGGTGAAACTTGAAGACAAAATATCTGGTAGGTAGCATAACAAGAATTACACACCAACACCTTCATAACTGCTATGTACATACTTTTAATTGATACATTTTTTATAAGTAGCCGGTTAGATGACTACACATTTTGTCATATATTTTGTCAAGTGGAAAATTTGAATTTTACGAGTGTTTTCGAAACAAGAGTATGTTATAAATGTGTGTGTGTGTTGCAGGTGAATTGTTTGCTGTGTGTCCAGTGGACAAGTTCCCAGGTATTGCAGTGGAACCTGTCTCCGACTCGAGCAGATATTTTGTTCTCAGATTGCAAGATCCTTCAGGTGTTTATATATACTACAGTTCAACCTGTCTATAATGACCACACTATACTAAAACAACCTCTGTATAAAGGACAATATAGCCAGTAGAACCTTTCTGTAGTGGACACTCTAAAGTGGAGGTATATACTCTAAAGTGAAATCTGTCTATAGTGAACACTCTATATCAGGACTGCCCCTCTATAATGACACCATATTTCTGTATCTTCTCTCTGTTTTCATACCTGACTTGTTGGGGTCCCGTCGTCATCTGTGCTGACTGGGCCTACGAAGCCCAGGTATACCATAGTTCAACGGTGACCGTGGTACCACCTCAGATGTTCCATGCCTCATAGAGTTCCATCATTGAATCTCTATGTATCTCTTACACTTTACAGGACAGAATGCGTTTGTTGGACTTGGATTTGAAGACAGAGGAGATGCCTTTGATTTCAATGTATCACTACAAGACCATTTCAAGTCAGTTTATTATGTATGTAATATACACTGTTCTGTCTATATGTCAACTGTTGTTAAGTAGGAACAGTGTCCTTAATAGAGAGGTTTTAATAACACTAGAATGTCCGATGTGAGAGGTTTCATTCTAGGAACAGTGTCCTTAATAGAGAGGTTTTCATAACACTAGAGTGTCCTATGTCAGAGGTGTAATTCTATAAATACTGTCCTTAATAGAGGGGTTTTAATAACACAAGAGTGTCGTAAGTGAGAGGTTTTTATTGTAGGATGGTAAAGAAAGAGCAAGACCTGGCAGTGGAGAGTACACAACCAGTGGAACATAAAGATTACAGTCTCAAGGCCGGAGAGAAAATACAGATAAATTTAGGAGTGAGTATTATAGCTTTTTATTATACCAGGACGTGCCCACACTGGTTGGCAGTGGTCAGCTTCAACTACCACTCAGGATTTTTAACCACCACTAAACTGAGTTTACCACATCTCTAGTGTACATTGGTATTACTAATAGCATGTTCTCGGTGTCCGCCTTGCAAATGAGGAATTTTAACCACCTCTGAGCTCAGTTTGGGCACATCACTGGTAGAGTAGTCCCTCTCGTGAGAGATCCCTCCCATCAGAGACTAACCTTACATTTTATACCAAAACCACTCTATAACAATGCTTAATAATGCACCATACAAACTATTATTTGTTGCAGAAGAAGGTGTTGCAGAAGGATGAAGAAAGTGACCGACCGAAGCAGCCAGTGATTGGTAGGTGTACACCTCATTAAAGTGAACACTATTATTACAAAATACCCCTTTAGTATGGACTAACTCTAAAGATCTTTCTATAAGCATACACTATATACTATAGCTACATACTCTTTGAATGAAACTCCTATTTGTGTGAAAATTTTAAGCTGGTCCCTTAGAGTTCAGTTTAAAGCTCATTACTACAGCCACTCTTTAAATGAAACTCTTGTTTGTGGGAATATCTTAAGCTGGTTGCACTCTCGTATATACTCTCCTTAGGCTTGGCCAGTGGAACTAGGCACTGTGTGAAAAAGCTTCTTGTTCTATTGCAGGACTAGCACCTGGTGGGGGGCTTTTGCCTCCTCCAGCAGCTTCCCCCGCTTCTCGACCAGTTCAGTCTAATTTGGCCGCTCAGAAACCTCCGCAGAGCAAGCAGGAAGACTGGGGAGACTTCTCCTCTGCCTTTGAGTGAGTCTACCATTTAACTCACACAGAGTTCTGCATTGATAGAGCTTGATGCTAGTTATGTAAATCTCTCTTCAATTATTAAGGGAGTGTAGCATTATATAAGAGTTAAATTTATAAATGCTACTAAAGATCAAATGAGAAACAATGGGATACAGTGAAAGAATGCAATTTCGTTCCACTTGTACTAAATATAGCCCTTTTATGTACTGTTACACTTTCTTTAATATGTACTATTACTGAAGTATTAATATTATATTATGTAATTGGCTGTTATATTGTCCTTTCCTCTGGCTGTACCTTTTATCAGAGGCCAAAAAAGGTTGTGAGAGCCTCATAGAACTGTGATTTCTTTCTCACACTCTCACCCAACCTTCCCTTGCTATTTTCCCGTTTTTGAAAATTCTAGCCTCGTGGAGCAAGTTGTATGGTCCTATTTAATCTATACATACATTGAGATCTATGACACAGTGATACATATCCATCTGCTGCTGTAAATAAACAATTATAATCCCCCAAAATAAAAAACAATCACAAAAATTATATAAAAATACCTTGTGGTAATTTTGTGTAATGGATGGACTGTTCTGTGCACACTGGTCGGCAGTGGTCGGTTTCAACCACCACTCAGGATTTTAAGCCACCACTAAACTGATTTTACCACATCTCTAGTGTACATGGGTGTTACTGCTAGCATTAGAACTTTCAGTTTTCACCTAGCAAACATTTATTGCAACCACCACCAGGTTCACTTAGTCAGGGCAAAACACTGATTAATGTGTCAGATATAGAGGGGTGCCCGTTAAATTAAATGAATTTTAGTGGCATATAAGAGCTAAATTTAGAAATGTTACTAAAGGTAGAAAAGTTCTGTGTCTGTTTGATATATAGCTCTTCTAGCAAGCCCCAAAGCTCAAGTGGCAGTGGATGGGTACAATTTTAACCACACTAATTCCTACTAGTTCCTTTAAATTGAGCTAGAAGTTTTATTGTTGTAATTATTTATAATTTGTTAATAAAAATACTGTTGTTATAATAATGACTGTGTGCACTTTGGTAATACAATTGCAAGTGGTTTAAAAATGTGTTAAAAATACTTTGTATAATGAAGGTTTAAAAACCTGTGACTTAAAATATGTAGGTTTCATGTGCTATAGCTTGGGGAGAAGGGTGCGGTGGAGTTTCTCGGAGAGGGGTGGGGTTTTTACACGATTTTTGACCAATCAAAATCGTCTTCGTCGTTAGCAAAGGGATCGGTGGGGTTGGTGGTGGCCGGGGTGGTACCAGGTTCCATTGTACAAGTTCCAACTGACGTTCCATTGCCCATGGTGTAGGGGGCCTGCTGCTGCTGTGAACGGTTTGAAAACTTAAGATCTGCAGTTTGTGGGCAAGGAAAGGGGATTGCTGTAAAGTGATGGTGCGAGGATAAGTGGTCCCGGCTCTCGGGTAGATTTGGAGACATCGGATTAACATCCAGAGGTGGCGAGGCATAATTAGT
>JAODVQ020263046.1:0-12975 GCA_025400075.2 Phenganax stokvisi
TCGAACTCCGTCAATCGATGAGTAATATCATTTTACATCATTGTGTCAAATTTCATGACGATTGAACTGGAAATGAGAAAGCCTTAGGCTTTATTCGAAGAGCGTCGCCCCCTAACAACAAGAACAAGAACAAAAGCAGGAAGATTAGCAGCGATTAGGGACCAGTTCCTGGTCCAACAATGGCAGCCATGTTCAGCAGATTTTTTTGGCAAAGGACAACGTACTGTAAGACTGCAGAACGGCTTAAAAATGTAAGATTAAACTATAAAGTAGCCTTTGTACACTGTTGGGACCTTTTTGATTCATCAACCGTGCACAATACTGTTCGAACAAGTTTGAAAAATATTCTCAACTGGCCTTAATGTCGCAAAAGTGCTGAGAAAGATCGTGGCTCTATCTTTACGACAGCTACGACTATATTACAGTTTAGACTATCAGATATCTGACTTAGGCTTCAAGCCTATGATTTTGGTGTAAGTCGGTTATCATTGCCACTATGTTTCTAGCCAGTGCCTAAACAGAGAATGTCACCCCCCCCGAGTGCCGTCTTGAAAATCATTCGTTCGGATGAGTGAAAACCTCTCTTTTGGGCACTTGCTAGTGCTAGGACTATGGCTACCATACAAATTGACTTTCGCAATTTTGGGACAGTTGGATATTTGTTAGTCTCTAGTCTGTGACCATATGACCAGCCTTTAGAAAAAACTTGTATTCATTACATTAGAAATGCGCTTCAATAGTGCACCCTATCGAGATACTTGCTTACCTTGTCCTTGTTTATTTCGTGCCCAGATCTCAGAAGGTGAACGCTCATATCGACAGCGACAAAGGCCACACGTGACCCAGGCGTAGCTTTCAAAACTAAGTTTGTTTTTTCTCCAGGTTTTCGTTCATCATTCTCGAAACTCACTGACACCTTGCAATATAAACATTCAACTAGGTCATAAAAGGATCTGTATTCATACCCTCGCGCTACTAGATGTAACTTAAAAACTCAAAGGAACTACAGAAATCATGCGAAATATTTAAATACCAGTAGTAAATGTTCTTCTGTATACAACTAGTAAAAAAACTTGTACGGGAACACGCAAAAACTGTTTGTACGTGAAAGGATAAATTTTTCCCTGCAAATGCATACACATATGCATGAGAATTGAAGTATATGCATTGAAAAAACTATATATGTAGACTGGAACGTTAGTGCATGGGGAGACTTGAACCTGCTTTTTAGGAGCGCCTGTGTTTTTTCCAATAATTCAGTTTTCAAAAATACAATATTTCAATCAGTAATATTTGCCTCTTTTATCAGTTGTTATTTCATGATTCCTTTTTATCGTAGAGAAAACTAAAACACTTAACATTTCTACCCAAGTGCTAAGAATGAAATAAATATAGCAGCTGCTGAGTTATTACAGGAGCATAACAAAACTTAGCAAAAACCGCAAGAAAACGTTTGATCTTGTTAAGTTATTTGACTATATCGAAAGAGTCATAAGACATGAGGACATGATAAGTTTATAAAGTTGTTAGGTGTTTTTAAATATTAAAGTCTACATACCACCAGATTATTTTCGAAGGTGAACATAAAAATTAGAAATTTAAAATATAACATCACCGGCAAAAAAAATTAATTTTCGAAACCATAGGAGAGCGGATCAGTGCTCACTTCAGCGAATCATAGGGCTTGATTGTAGGAGCTAGCGTTCCAGTCTACTTATACTTTAAATACACGGTCTCTCAAAAAAAAACGTAATCCAACTTTGGCACGCTATTGTGCAGAAATTGCTAAGTAAACGGGTGTAATTTTTAGATATTTGGAAAGATCAGGGGCCGGTTGTATAAAAACGTGGTTAAAGTTGACTATAGTTAAGTACGAATATCAAATAATCAGAATCGCCTGTTCAAGATTTAACTACTTTTTAACTACAAAATCGTTGTTAAAACGTAGTTAGAAGTTTTATACACCGGCCCCAGGCTTTTAGCTGTTGAATGTTGAATTTTAACACACGGAGTAAAAATGAGCAAATGCGAGCGCGATGAAAAAGCTTGGTCAAAATTGCATTCTTTCACCTCTGTGCCTCATTTTTGACATACTCAACAAAAGAAAACGCAATTAATCGACGACGTGTCAAAAATCGGCTTTATATATTTACATTTGAAACTTAAAAACTTTCAAGATTATGCTCCCACACCTTCGACGTGGCCACCGTCTCTCTTGATGCACAATTGACATCGACATAGCATGCCTTTCATTGCAAACTTCCCAGTTTCGCTAAAAAAATTAATTACGATTGTTCTTAGCTTCGTTAAGAGTAGAGCTATCTTTGCCTTTGTGCAAAATGTGCTGGAAATCTGCATATACATAGTTAATTACAGGCTAACCTAAATCCTTACGAGAGTTGATTTTCAATAGTTGAAAGAGTGCGATTTTGACCAAGCTTTTTCATCTCGCTAGTATTTACTCATTTTTGCTTCATGTGTTATGAAAAACACGTCATTCAACAGCTAAAGCCTGATCTTTCTAAATATTAAAAAATTACACTTTTTTACCAACTGATTTCTGCACAATAGCGCGTGTCAAAGGTAGATTACCTTTTTTTTTGAGACACCCTGTATATGTATACAAGGATGTATCAGAAAAAAGAAAGTAAAAGAAGGAAATAACCAGCTATGCACAAGATTATTTGCCTACATACAAGACCATGCAGCAGTTTCTCGCAATATTCAGCTTCAACTTGTTTTATCTGTTGCCTCCATAAGTGGACCTCATCCACACACAGAAAACTCATACCTGATTCTCTAGTTTATCTTCAACATCAAAGTTAATAGTATCAGCTACAACTTCGTTATCTTCCCTCACATAGTACACCATAATCTTACAAGATGGCGTCATCTCCATGGTAACTGGGAACTTGATTTCAAATTTCTCAACGACAGGTTTTGAATCGAGTTTCTTGACTGGGTCAGGTTTTGGAGTCCACCACCGCCATATGTAGCGTCGCATCGAAAGAGTCGTGTTGTTCGCAGATGTATTGGTTGTTGTGTTGGTAGATGATATTATGGGTCCAGTGCTAGTAGTTGGATTTGCTGCAGTTGTACTTGTTGTTGTACTCTCAGTGGTAGTGGCTTGGGTAGTTACTTTTTGTTTTTGTATATAGTCATGGTGTTGTGAACGTTTCCCGGTCAGAACGATATCACGTTTGCACATAACCTGCAAGGTAACAAATTTGCAATAGAAGTAAACAATTTCCTTCATGTTTTACCGTGGTTGAACCTAATACGCGGGAATGCTGCGAGAGTTAAGGAGAGCGTGCGAGATCACGAGACGAACACACAAGTGGTTTCGCGTGTTTTTTTTAAACTCGAACAACAACGCTCCCAAGTAGTTGGATCAGGCCATCCAAACACTTAGAAGCCATTAAGTAATTGTTTTATAACATAACAACGCTAGTGTTGTAAATTTTATTCAAATAAACGGATATAATTCAAACCACGGTTTCGACCAATCAGAGTCCCAGCTTTATTCATGTTGTCATGCAAAGCTTGCTAATACTTCATCAAGGGTAAAAGCTTTATGATGTCTACAGTATACAACAACATGCTTCAAATATTATTGGTAACCGATACAATCACACGAGACGAAATAGTTAAATGTTCCGTTTCTTGCTATCTCTCCCATGAGTAGTTATAGTAGCTCTCAGATTTCGCCGATTATGGTGCATGCCGAGGTAGTACGTATTCTTGAATGTAAGGTATCTTTATAGGTGATCTGATGTTGTACAGAACTCACTACATCAGACTGATCTGTTTTATACTTACACTGTAATGAAAATCAAGATCTTCTGCAGTATCATTACGGACTGTGTACCGTACTGTTAGAGAAGCTTCACTGCCAATCTGAAATAAAAAAGTTTATAATTAAAATTGTTAATCAGGTCTTACGTAATGAATGATATGTATTGCGGTATTTGGGCCAGGTATGTTTTTACTTCTTTTTCTCTGTCCTTGAGTCCGTTTGTTTGCCTGTGTGACAATATTAGGAAACATTTGACGAAATAATAAACGGATTCTAAGATATGACGGACATTACGCAAATCATAAAAAAACGGCGATCGAACTTTCACTGGCTGTTGAATGTAATGAATTGAATTTTCAGTCTTCGCTTTAAATCGTCCAATATTTTATAGTTTTTAATAATACACCAACGAATAAACACCTAATTATTGAAAATTGTAAATTTTAATCAATTGTTCTTGCGACTGTGTTTTTAAGATAAGTTTTATTAAAGTTTAAACTTTTACGTGTACGTACGTGTCAAAGCCGCGGAAATAAAATACAGCTTATAGTTTTCGAATACTTTTTTCACATCACTATTTAGAAAGAAAGGCTCATAAAGTACTTGTTGGGAAAAAATATTGGTCAAATCGGCGCTTTTTCAGGGTAGAACATAAAACGTGTAAACAAAAAAAATTACTTCCCAAACCGCTTTCCATACACGCTTTGGCATTTTACATTACCTGCAGCTGCATTTGTTAGTATTGCATGCTTATGAATTATAACAAGCGGTTTTCTTTGCATCAAAAACCCGAAAGTCATGTGCACTTGATCATATTTTGCGGTAATATAATGAAAAAAGTATTATTCGAAAGTACAAGAATTTTTCTTTTGTTCTACGTAAAAATGAGTCCATAGAATTTAATATACGGAACATAGCAGCTTCTCAATATTTGTTTGTGTGACTTTTTTACACACCTTATTGCATAGTTGCGATCATTCACTGCTTTACAACTTAATGACTTCAATTTAGTAAAATATTGTATTTTATATAGCCTTGCATGGAAGACGCGCGTATGATTCTTTTTCGCCGTAATACAAACAACATGACAAGAGGCTATCGTCCAAATAAAGTATAGTGGCGGGGGTATGCGGTCTTTGAGTGTCATTTAGAGCCTGTTCATATGGGCCAAAGTTATCTCGGTTAGCGAGGAAACTTTTCGGCAAAATTGCAAGCGAGATCTCGCCTTGTTAACAAATATTACGAAAAATTAGACTACGTTCATATGTGACGAAAAGTTTCCCCGCTTACCGAGATTTCGCTTTTTGACAGGCGAGATCTCGGTAGCGGGATAAAATTCTCCCCATATGAACGCAATTTTCCCGCCTACCGGGATAATTTTCTGTTTAGTCAGCAACATATGGTCAGCAACTTTTGAACATGTAATGTAACAAAATGGCGGGTGTAGACGTCACAGCCGAAAACTTTTCCCGGTAAGCGGGATAACGTTTCGCCATATGGACAGAACAAAATTATTAGGCGGTCGAAAAGTTTCCTCGCCAACAGGGATAACTTTGGCCCATATGAACAGGCCCTTAGAGATGTTTAATATTATTTGTACATCATTACGTTTACCTTAGCAGGCGTGTTTTTCGTCTTGAGTATTTCAAGATAACTGAAAGTTGGCGAGAACCATGGTTGAGCTGTGAATGTTGTTGTAACAGGATAATTCAATCTTGAGTCTTTACTGACTGGAAACGGATTTTTGTCCAACAATTCAGCCTATGCATGCAGGATGAGAAGAATAGAAATGCATTAGATTTAACCTTTTATTACTGCTTGCCTTCGCGTTTAACACACCACAATATCTCTTTGTCTTACAGGAAACAATTCTACTCTGTTTAACACCATACGATTTGACCCTGTCTGGCACTAGACGATTTTTCTGTCCAAAACAAGGTAATATTTTTCATAACGAATTTTTCTGTCTAATACCACGTGATTTTTTTCTGTCCAACTCCAGACAAATATACTCTGCTTAACAGCATACAATTAAACCATGTCTTTCACTAGACGATATTTCTGTGTAATATAACACGACATTTCTCTGAAAAACACAAGACGAATTTTTCTGCCTAGCAGCAAATGATTTTTTTTTGTCCAGTGCAAGATTATTTGACTCTGTCCAGGGCGTTGACTCTGTCTAACACCGGACAATTTGTTACTACTAGACAACTTTACTCTGTCATGACTTGACGATTTTTCTCACTTTAATACAAAATGAATTTACGCTAACCTCAGATAAATTTACTCATATGTATAATGGGGCCACAATAGGGCCAGTTGTACGAAGCCCGTTTAGAAAAAACGGTGCATGGATAAACCAGAATTTGAAAACACTTTCTCATGCCCTGTAAATCTTTCAAATCGAATCTCATGCACTAAACCAGTGCTTATATACACAACATTGCATTCATTTACAAGACTCTCATTTTACTTGCACGAGAAGTATATAAATATGATTTCTATTTTAATCTTATCCACCATTTAAGCTAAATGGGCGTTGTAGAACCGGGTCTCGGAAACCAAAAAAGACGTATATTTGAATTTCCACAGACTCTCTGACACAAGAGCAGAGAAAATTAAAAATTAGACAAAGGCCATGGCAAATTTTTCAACCCCAGAGCGCTTTATAATCCCGACCGAAGGGTTTAGGCACTTAATGTGGGGGAAATGGAATCTCGCCGCTAATATATTTAAATGCAGAAACTGACTGGAAGAATACCTGGAATACGAGGCTACGAGCGTTGTATGTTGCGTCATCAATTGAATCTTCTATCAAGCCATTTGTTACGAGAAATGTTTTATTGTAGAAATGTTGTTTACCATACCAACCACGAGAGATTGTGACACGAACGTTTGCCCGAGTTGACGGTGTGCCGTCTGGACGAGTCACTTTAAGCTAAGTAGAAATAAACATAAAAAGTTAAATATCGAGTCATAGTATCTTTGAACAATGTGTTTCGGCCTTTCGGGTGACCTAAGTTTGTGGTCAAAACTGTATTAAATGTCAAATTTTCAACAAGGTTACAATAGTTTGGAAAAAGTATTCTTGCTTCGTACAAGAAAACTCATGGCTTGCTATGTCTTGGCAATATAAGGTTAGAAATTAGCTGCGTATCATTGCTATCATTTTCCATTGCGACTGCCTTGCCTGTGGGGGCGAACTGGACTTGCATTTTTATATGCCCAATTATTTGGCTTCACGAGTACGCTAAGACAATTAAGTGTACTCTAAATTTTTAGTGCACCTGCAATCCGATGATAAATGGTAATTTCGTCGTTTTGACAAACTTGTATATTGCAAGAAGAAACACGTTAACCATGGTGAATAGTGTGGATATACCTAGCACTGTTTAATCAAGATTAGGATCGTAGAAAAACTTATTAAAAAACGCTATTCGGCAGACCTTTTATGCAGGTGTTTCGTCTTTTAACTGAACTTAAAATTTTGCTTGCATTTATCGTAAAGGCAGAAAGTGATGGCATCAACCCACATACCACCGGATAAAAGGGCCAAACATCATTTACAGACTTGTCGCGAAGGGGAATTCAGTGACATAATTCTCGAAGTGATGCCCGAGGAAATTATCGTCGCTGAGGATTATATTTTAACGAATCTCTCTAACAGAAAGTCTTTAAATAATACACCAAAAGAGGGCTATCAAAAAAGTCATCAGGATATATTAAAAGCCTTGTCAAGGCTCACTAGACACTGGTTTTTTTTATTAGTTTTTTCAGTGGCTAAAAGTGTCGTATAGACAACGTTTCGTGGACACTTTTTGTTGCTTTTTTTCAAATTTATATATTCCGGAATAGGTTATGTGCAACCACGTGAACCAATAATGGCCAAGCCACAACTTTGTTGACGATATTTTCCTGTTGGAGTAGATTGTGCAACAATAAATGAAATAAGATCGAACCGTTATGTTCTAACTGTCGTTGAAGTCAACTGAAAAGTTTTCAACGGTGACTTTTGACAAACTTTCCCGTCATTGAAAATCTTAAAATCACATGATTGAAAACAACGTATAAGAGAAATTTTTCTGTGAATATGTTCATTGCTATCATCCCTTTTTTCCATTGGAGAATTTAAATATGAGGCATAATATTGTGACTTACTATGTATTTAAATGGTAAACCAGGTTTAAATTTATTTGAAGTTCCTGGATGAAATGACATCTGTGTAGATCTAAGAAAAAAATTGCGCGTTTCCTGATAACTTTTGAGCGTAACGTCAGTGAGAGTCTCTGTGACTGAAGCATCCACAGAAAATACTACATTCCATCGACTGGTTAAATTAGCAACATTCAGTGTTTCACGCGATAGCGTGATATCTGTGCAGCCATCAATCTGAAAAAGAATATATGATCTGTTGGCCTAAAGCTCATTGCCTAAAATGTCATTAAAATATTCCAAATGGAAGCCTCTTTGGGTTGGGCCCTGGGCATGGTTCCCTCCTCCCTCGGCGGTTCTGGCTTTCTCTGCTGGTTGCAATTCGTCGTTTGGCTTTGGCCTTGTTTCCATGCGACTGTGCTTATTTTTAGGATGCAAATCGTAAGGGTTTTCGAAGTCGCATCCGTTTCCCTGGAAAATTATTACCTGATACCGTGACTCTTTCACCATGAAATTAAAGAGTAAGGTGCAAAAAAGATAACGAGCGAAACAAAACATAACAAAAAAGCATCTATAAACAATGGTGTACCATTTTGGTAATGTTTTCACATTTATTAAACTCTCTCGACTGGTAACGACCTTCTATGCGAACGTAATCCCGATGTTTCAAACATAACTCAGCGTTCAAAGTTCCTTTCACGTTCTTGCCATACGTGTATCTATATAAATTTTCATATCATTACTCACAAAGAATTCATGCAAGAGAATACGTGAAGCAATACAAGATCGGGATTATGGTGATTCCAAAATGACTAATCAAGTTTGTCAATTTATTAACCTAGGCCACGTTTACGCGAGACCGGCCCCACGCAGTTGCGACAACAAATTCAACCATATTTCATTGATATTTCGGCTGTGTTTACTCTTGAATCTTCTGAAAGTATTTGTTTACTTCAGTTTTATTGTAGTGGTTATAAACTGTAAATTTGTCTTTGAAAGGGTGAATTTGCTGTTGTAACTGTGCGGAACCGTTCTCATGTTAACGCACCCTCAGAATTTCTTTCTCTCAGTTTCTAAGAATAAGACCAAGTAATATTTTTCAAGACACTCATTCGCGTATGGTGTCCGGTGATGTAATTTGTAGTAAATGGTAGCCAGATCTACATCACTGACTCATGGAGATACACTGTTCTATTAGAAATTCCGTTTGTGTAAAAATTGTGCATTCTCACATAGATCACGTTAACATGAGACAATATCAATTGATTTATGTTATGTTATACAAGTGAACTTACTTAGCGCAGATAGAAGTCGTAAATTCTTTCATATCCATAGCCATGTACGGTGGTGGTTTGATTTTCACTTCAAACTTAGGCAAAACTTGAAACGGAAAGAATTGGTTGCTCAATGCGAACACCTCACTACTGCAGGCACATTTCCAAGGTGAACATTTTTCTAATGAGGACATCCCTATCATGCGTACACCTTCCCAATAACGACATCTCTTTCACGTGAGAACCTCTTCAATGCAAACTCTTTTCTGATATAAGCATTTCTCTAATGTGGACATCTTCCAATGAAGACATCTCTTCAATGCGAAACCCCATAAAGCGGTCCCCCGTCAAATGTAGACATCTTTTTGATATGAACACCTCCCTAATGCAGACACCTCTCCAATACGAATACCTCTTAAAAGCAGACACCCCCTTTAATGTGGATACCAATCTAATATGCACGCGGGCATTCCTCCAATGCGAATACCTCTTCAAAGTGGACACCTCTCTAATGCGAGCAGTTCATTTCTAAGGTGGACACTTTTCTAATGCAAACTCCTTTTTAATGTAAACACCTCGCAACTGGGGAAACCTTTCCAAAGTAGACACCTCCCTAATGCCAACTCCTCTCTCATGTTGACAACTCAAATTCAGACACTTTTTTATCTCTCTCATACAAACGTACCCCTAATGTGGACACGTGTTTCCTAATTGACCACCTTACTTATCACAAATTACAGTTCCACTTACCATACTTAGCCACCTCTACTGCTTGAGTCTTTTTGTTTTTCTAAACAATGAATTTCGAGAATTAAAGAGAAAAATACTGACTATTTTGAACCGATCCATTGTTTTAAGCTGAACGGGTTTCGTACAAATGGGCTCAGTTACTTGAACTTACGTCGTCGACAACTGCTGTGATAAAATAACTTCCCATCACTGGTTCTTTTGACAGTTGAATTTCGAAACTTGCAAGACCTATAACAATATTAGATCAATTTGGTGTAAATATAGTTTGGTGTACTCCGAAAGCCAAGCTCATTTCTTTATTGCTATGCAAGTCTCTGCAGAAGTAAGTGGCAGACTTACAACCCGTGTTTTGAACCACTATAAAGTCGTCTGGCACTGTAAATGGTAATTGCTTTGCGTTTGTTACCACATATTTGTTCTTTTGTAATGCGCAAGGGTCTTGGAACAACAGGATCTTTTAATCCTACTACTGATTAGAGCAAAGGCCACGAAATACTTTTCTAATCTTTTCTACTTTAAATAGCACTGACAGATGGAGCTGAGAAGTTGGTGCATGAAACACTCCGTGACCATGTCCGACAACTAAATTACAAACTAATTATATATGGGGCTTGATTACATGTAGAGGCATGCTATTTTGAAATATTATATCAACTGCTGACAATAATGACTACAAAACACAAAGGCAGTAAATGTTGTTCAGATGGGCGTTATCTAATCACTGCAATTAAAGAACAAAATAAAAGGTCATGTTTTGTAGCGCGTGGGACAGAATAAAATATGTTAGTGAACATCGTAGATTAAAGCGTTACGAGCTGTGGAAGCAGTAAAACGTGGTGGCATAATCTGGAAGCTAATAATATTTCCCTGCAGCCAGTGGATGAAACGTGGCTGTGTTGAGGAACGCTAATTTCTATTATCAAGTTCTATGACTGGCTGAAGCCAGCGGGGAGCCAAACTTACAATTAACAATGGTTGGCGCCCCTTTGATTTCTAACAGTAATTGGTCCCTTCGCGTATGCGTGAGTCATCGCATTGAGACTTTTGATTAATGTTTATTTTTACTATCAAAAACAAAGTGGGAGTACGAAGAACTTAATATTTAACAACATCTAACAATTTTTTACCCTTTTCTTGTCTAAATATCTCTAAACTGTTTCGGAAAAGTCCAATAACTCAGATAAGACGAAAACTTTTGCGTAGTTTTTCGCTAAGGCCTATTTTATTTCAATTCTGCAATATTTCAGCAGTTGCTTTAGTTTTGTTGGTTGTTTGCACTTGCTTGAAAACTTCAACCGTGTCTTAGTATATTCTGCGATAAAAAGGAATGCAAAAAACAGATGATTATACAGGTTAAAATTTGTGGTGTAAAAAGTCTTTTAACAAGATTATTGCAAAAAAGGATTCTCTCCAATGCAGGCTCGATTCCCCCTCCCCTAGTTATCATTCCACTTTTATATAAAATAATCGAAGCATATCAAAGGCGCTTCAGACTGCTGCCTATGCGACAAAGCTCAGACCATGTATCACAGTATTTTCTGGAGAGTTGCATGGCTAGGAGTTGATGTTGTTACAAGAAGTTTTAGTAAACGGGAAGTTATCTGGGCTTTTTTTAATTAAAAAAGCAAGCAGTGCCAGCTGGCATTACCGTCTTCAAGTGTCACATTATTCCACTGTTTTATTCTTGAACCTCCTGCAGCCTATGAATGATATTTATGCAACATTAACAAAATTTTACAATACATTTAAACAATATAGGCTTGACGAATAAGATTGATGTTTTAGCAATTCGTTGCAAACTGAGCAATTTATACTGATATGATTCATTTTCTCACCACATGGACGGTCTGAAGCTAAAAAAACAAAAAGAAAGTTGCATGAAGTTTTACAATGTTACTATAATTATGTATTTAAAGCGTTAGTATCATTACCGTCAATTATTTATCATTTAAACATATTTGCGAGCGGTATTATTTTTCAGAAATCTGTTTTCGAAAGGGCTCATCATACGTTTCTGTCAGGACACACAAAAATGAAACAACAAGAACAATGTCTATGAGCATGGAGGATTTAGAATCCATACTAATTTGTTTCATGGACTGTGACTGCATACTGTGATATTGCAACATATTAAAGATCATATGACGTAAAATGTGACGCATGCAAGAAACTTTATTACAGGGATAAAGGTATTTTATTAGGCAGTAAAACACTCGTAGTAATCATATGCCACTACATTCGGGACTTGAGTGGCGTATTTTCTATATGTCACTCTTAGGGATGACCATTGCATAGGGATGACATAACATTTCCCGCCTTTTTCGCAGATTTTCAAATGGCATGCATCTACTTCAAAATTTGTGGATTCGAGAGAAGTCGAAGTTACTAAGTTTTGCAAACAACAAGAAAACGAAATCATAACAAAAAAGACGACATACAATATCGCTATTTTCAAGCAATTCCTTGCCATTTATAATAGCTCTTGCAATTTACAACAGGTCAGTTAGTTGTTGTGTAATTGTGTCACTATAAATAACTCCATTTAATAAAAGGAGCGTTACACGGTTGGGCGAAGATATGGGTCTTATGTTCTTGTGGCAAAAACAATGTCTCAACTCGTTCGCTGCGCTCACTCGTGAACTTTCTTTCTAGCCACTTACACATAAGATCCATATCTTCGCGCAAGTGTGTAATATCCTATATATATATATATTTTACCATGTCTCCGTAAGGTCTCAAGTCTTTGTCAACTGATATCACTCTGATACGAACTAAAACGTTTCAAAATAATTAATAATAAACCCTGCACAGACGAACAATCTTGCATGAAAAATGAAAATTATCAAGAGAATGCTATAGTCATGTCAGCGTTTCAGTTAGGTAACGTGCATATGCGTACAACAGTCAAGGAAAACTTTTTTGTCGCACACAAAACTTGTTTGCCAGGCAAATGAACACGTCAAGGAAAAATTGTCCAAGAGAATCGCTTGTCTGTTTTTT
>JAODVQ020263365.1:0-32649 GCA_025400075.2 Phenganax stokvisi
TACACACGAGCAAATAAAACTTGTCAAGGAAATATTGCCCGTCTGTACGGGGCTTAAGTCGATGACAATTAACACATTCTTTCTCAGTGCTTTGTGTAGGAGTAACGAGCATCATCAAAATATGTTCTAATTGGCCATGCTGATTACTAATAAAAAAGCCAGCCTTGAACTATGCGGCAATTCCAGTATTATGAAGTATGCGTGAGTAATCTGGACTTAACTAAACACAAGTATGTTCGCGGAATTTTAGCGCGATAAACAAAACAGGCATTCTCGCATCGCAACTAGGATACGAAAACATAATCAATAAAAGCATATTACTTGAAACCCACTAAGTGCAGTGTATAATAAGAATACCGCCTTATCAAACATTAGCATACTTTGGTGTGGCGTAAATGTACTTTCGAAGGATGATTAATTAACGAAAAAGATTATCGAAGAGATTAAACAACCCACCTTGTCTCCAAAATCTAAGTCCCAAGAGACGCGATCATCATCAACTACCCCACTCTCTCTGCAAGGACACAATGATACATCTAAGATATATTTATAACGAAGACGTATATCTCTCTGCATGCTTTCGGCTGATCTGTAGACAAATGTAATCAACACGACCAATCACATGCATGCAGCTCAACATGGGATCAAGGTTCAACTTCCGGGATACTAATATCATTGTACAGCTCCGATGACGTATGACGCCACAACAGAACGCCATATTTGCTTGAGTTCAATTCATTGACCGATTGGTTTTCAATGCATTCTAAGAAATTTTCCCAGAAAGTGAAACGATAAACTCGTACCTATCAGGATTCTTCCACGCAGACCTTGAGCAAGTTGACATGGCTAAAAACATGAGAAAATCGCGTTAAAAAGAGGTGATATAAATGCATTCTATTTCTACGAGCCAGCATATATATGGAGCAAAAACGCGCGTACTTCTGCTTCGTAAAACACCAAACTGGAATTGTTGCTGAAGACTTCGCAACTGTTTCACCCAGTTTTGTTTGACTTCTAATGAGTTTGCCTAAAGAGAAGAATAATCACCAGAACTATAGCGATATAAACTCAATGAATATTATCTGCAATGATAAAGAAATGATAATCGCACCAATTTACCTTGACAATCTTTCTGTCATCATTATTAGGAGGTAATCCTGTCCAGATGGCAAACTTGCAGGCATCTTCTGCAATGTGTTCAGTCACTCCGAGGTCTGCGCACTGAAAGTTAAACAAAACAACATTTTGATGACCTTTTAGCTACTGACAGATTCACTTTACACATTAATAAATTTAACCTTAAAAAGCGAATAACAAACATGCTCATATCAGGAACGTATTTCCCAAATGCAAAGTGAGTTTCCTACCCTCAATTTGTATTTGTACAAGTAAACAACTTTGCCATCGACGTCCTTGACTTCTTTCGTAACGAGAAGAGCTTGTTGGAAGAGAAATAGATGTCTCTCCTTGCCTTTTCTCCTCAATTGCTTTGCATCCCACATTGAAAACACATCCTAACACGAAAAAACTCAAACGTTCGATCAATAAGACCAGAATACAACAGAACATGAGAGCTGAAAGATTCAAGGCATGTATTTATTAATTAAACAGTTCATTTTACCTGCAATAAGATTCGTCCTAAGCGGTGCATATGCTCCTAAAATCGCAAAGAAGAATATTCTCACGAGACATGAAAAGACAATATCATGACATGTTATTATTTGATTCGGATCCTTCTCTTGCTTTTTTCCTCTAAGTTTCTTACAACTTCAATTCGTGACACTCTAACTATATAAGAGAGGTTCAGATTTGACTTCCATTACCAATACGACTACTATTTGCCAAGACCAACCAATGAGATCCGTCTTTTCTAATTGATTGACCAATTAAATGTAAGCTTAGATAGCAAAAAGTAGTGGTAGCGGTAGTGGAAGTCAAATCTGAACCTCTCTATAGTTTCCATATCTGTGAACCATTACCTTTCTGTTAATCCCAAATGAAGACTGATATAAATCGGTTCGCAATGAAAAATTGCAAAGTTGCTGTAACAGCAAAAACTAGACATTTTTTCCCTTCGCTAGCTAACTCCCAAACGAAATTTTTCGAAATAGTCAGTTTTGTCCCAAACGGTCCCAAACATTTCCTCAGAAATTATAATCAATACGGTTGCTCTAAAAAGTCTTTTCGAGATCATACAAACATATTTTTAAAAATTTGAAAATTTTACGTTATCATTAAGTCGGTATCCCTTTACGAAATTTTTTGAAATTTCCAACATTAGCCCAAATCATCATATATTCATAATCTTTCATGATTTTTATAATATGCAAATGTAAACCCAAACTTACATCAAAACCTCGAATATGACTAATTGACATTTCATCATTGGCTTGTCGAGGAACTCCCAACATGACTTCCAGGCCAGCCTGATGTAAAAATAATTATGACATTCTATTACGCTGACACCTCCAACGGGATACCTGTACTAAGTAAAAGCAAGTAAATTTCAAAGCATATGACACATGCTTACCTGGAGACTTGTCTCAGAACCTTCACAACAAGTCAGCAAATCCTGGCAAAGAAAATATACACTTAGAACAGGACAGCACAGTTTATAAAACATGTCACCTTTCTTTCTTTATTTCGGCCACGCATAATCCACTAACCTTCAATAGAAGTTGATACTTTGTAATCCGCTGAACTGGTTTAATGAGATATGCAGCTATGGATAGACCATGATTGTAGGACATTTGTAAATCCTTAAAATATAAATTGAGTTAGTTTAGAGTATGAAGAAGTGCTATGATTGATTGATAATAATAATGCAACACAATGAAAAGGAAGACAAACACTGACCATTCTTGGCGAAATTTAATCACAAAACACATTGATAACTTACAGAGAAAAATGTTCCACCGTGTTCAATGAGCAAGTTGTTTGATAAAGGCTTGTTCTTGCAGTAAAACACGTACATTTTAAATTCCTCGGCCTAATCAAAAGAAAAAGGGTTATGGAGCTTCACAACACAGTAAACAGAACTCTTGCTTTAAAATTATTTCACTTACTTTTTCAGCAAAGCATTCTCCAACATCCTCAGGATGTGTTTCATATTTCTCCAAAGCGTTCAAAAACACACTGAATCAATTCGTAATAATAAATAATAAATAATTTATTGAAACAGTTGAGAATGGAGCTAACTATAATTTTCGCACAAGCGGCTCTGCTCTGCACTGCATATTTGATTGTTATGCAAACAATAAACTTGAATATATTTTACAAACCTGTGATGAAATTCGTAGATATCTTTCATATTTCCAAAGATGACGTCTTCCTTACCAACAAGACCAGGAGGAACGGTGGGATTGCCTTCCATAACCTCCATGTAATTCTGAATGATGCATTTCAAATCAGCCACGTATGTTCTTTCTGTGTGAAGTAATTCATTCATTATAAACCTGGAAAAAAGACAAGATATACCAACTCAGCGAGAGCAGACATCGTCGTTACAGAGACAAATTTCAAAGTTTGACAGACTTCCAGTCTTCACATTCACTTCTGCTATTATCCATCTTTACAAACTTAACTTTAGTACATTAAAACAATAATTTCAAATGCGCTTTTTACAAGGAACACACGTAAGTTCAACGATTGGGATCCGGCATGTTATGAGGACATAATTGTTTTCGATACTTGACTTGCAAATGAAGTACAACACACAACGAAAAAAAAAACAATCAAGTCTTCAAAACGCTTGATCTATCGATGAAGACCACTGAACATCTAGGAAGAATAGTCTAGAACCTCAAAGAGGTGCCCAGCATAAATATAATTTAGTTTAGGTTTTCTCCTATAGTAACACTGCATCAATAAGAAATAACTCTTAATGGATATACAGAAAGAACAATTTTAGAGCTGAAGGAACTATCTGGCAGAATTAAACCTACTTAATATTTTGCAGAAAAGTTTCGTGTTAAAAGCAGAAGTCTTACTCCTTTCTTCGGGCAGATTTCCTCTTTTCTTCCTCCATCAGTTCATGAATGCCACTGTCTTTGGAAAGTTCTCGTAAGTTCAGAGTTTTCTCGCGAATAGCAAGGCTCTGTGGATGTTGTGGAGCTTGAGCCAAAACCGAGACATCAGGCATCTCTTCGTCGTTCTGTTCACGACAAAATAATAATGTCAAATCAACACGAACAACTTCAAGCGCTACAACATCGTACAACAAAGTTAGATCATGTAATTAAGGAATCAATGAAAGTAAAGTCCGGATATGGTAATTCCTATTTAAAACGACAAGCGTCTTTGTACGTTGAATAATAATACTCTGCTTCATTAGACACAAATCCCGATCTTATGGTGGCTTACACGAATGATATGTTAATGTAGAACCACAGTATCTAACATGAGGAGATTCACTTAGAGCCTCTATGATTAGTCAAATGATTGGTTCCTATTTCTGAATAAATGTGAGTTCGTGCGTTGAGTAATAACTTTAGATTCTTTTCACGAAGAATATCGTACTTTGCCCTTTTTACTAGTATTGTAGGGGTGAGAACGTGGCTACAGCGTGCATAAAGTTAATTCAGATCATAGAATCATTGGCAAAGCTGGCAAACTATGTGTTTGACTATGTTTAGGTGTCTCGGTGAAAGCATTCATGAAAAAAGTTAAGCTACAGATTTTCTCCTGGAGTCGTTTGTTTGTTTTTCTTTTCAGTATACAACTGAGAGTAACAGAAAATTGTCATTGATTTTGATTTACTATCAATGCCACGAGTCCTCACCTCGCTATACTTCGTAATAGGAAATCCCAGTTTCGCCTCAAGTTGGTTCAAATACTTTGTCATACGACTCGTGAAGTCTTTGAATCTTTTATCGACGGCCGTCGCCCATTGCGTGATCCCATCACTATGGAAACAAGACTGCTTGTACAATTCGTCTGCTTCTTGGAGAAGATTTTTCACTTTCTCTCTGATTTCCTGAAATATACAGAATACAACGTTAGAACTCATCTAGGTGCTGAAAGAACTATTCAGTATAAATATAGTTCGTTTAGTTTATTGTACCCTTTTACTATAACAGTGGATCAATAAGAGATGACTATCACTAGATCACTAGATCTCCAGGTAGAGCAGTTTAGGACTGATAGAACTATCTGGTGTAAATATTGTTAATTTAGTTTAGATTTCCTCCTGTTGAAACACTGGACCAATAAGGGATGACTCTTATTGAATCTCTAGGAAGAACAGTTCACAATGGATAAAGCTGTCTGGTACAAATATGATTGGTTCATTTTACTCCAACCAACTACAGATCCCTAATTGTACTAAGAAAACAAGTAAGATCAAGGCAGTCACCTCATATACCTCTGACATTTCAGTGAACTTGAGGTGCTCTTCGTAGCGTGCCTTCGCCTCGTTTTCATCCTCAGGAATCGTCGAGTTTGTTGATAAATAAAACTCCCCCTGGTCATGAATCCACTCCAACGCCTTAAAGAAACACGAGAACAACCTTATATTGTGTACTTTGTAGGTATAATAATCTACCACAACAATGAAACATTTGAAATAACAATCACCGTGGAGCAGGAAAAGAAACTTCCTCAAATCTGATAAAGATCTTGATTTGATGATACTCCCTATAAAATGAGATGAAATACCTGTTTTGCATTGGTTTCAAAGTCCAGAAAGTCCTTGCACTGCCCAAGTACTGTGTTCTTCACATTCCAAAGATCCAAAGCAAACTTCTTCTGCCCTCTGATCAACTCTGAAATCTCCTTAACTTGCTGTTCCATTTTCTCCTTATTCGCGTCACTAGCCACGCCTGCAGTGATCGTGCCTCCATTTTCAGCAGTCGGCGACACGTTCTTGAGAAATGCGTCTGCAAAGCCATACACTGCTTCATGACCTTTTGCGATCTCCTCGCGTTCCCGCGCGTGGTTCTCGAGAAGTGATGCAATCACGCTACATCTGTCGCGCAACTCGAGGTCAGCGTACTGAGAACAAGGATCGTCTCCGATCTTGTAGTCTTTCAAAACTTTTTGGAGCAAACTGCTGACCTAGGAAGAAATAATAACAAATCGTAAGATGAAGTATAAGAACTGCCACCAAAGACGAATGGGTAATTGGTTGTCAAATGGAGACAGTGATCTGTCTGGACGTACAATTTGCCTTGACCTTTACTAGTGACACGAGTAAAAATTCGTTGTAAATACAATGGTCGGTCATCGATAACGTGGAAAATATTTCAAACTATTTTGTTTAATGGGGCATGGTTGTTTTGACAATTTTAATTGCTTGGAAAATGAGTAGCAGCCGATGACAATGTGCAAGAGAAATGTAAAAGCAATCTGGTAGAATGAAACGTAGTTCAAATTACTTTTCATGAAATCTACTTACGGCAGTTCAACTTGGCGGGAAGTACAGTACAAGTTGAAATGGCGCAAATACCAAATTACATGTCGTCCAAGTCCTATGATTAGAGATTTATTTGCCGACAAAGAGAAAACACCGCGAAGACGTTTATGCATAATCAACTGATAATAAGCGCACTTGAAACAGGTCTTTGAAAAAGTCCAGCACGTTGTCGCCTTGTACTCTTAGACAATAAAGCAGAACAACTTCAACTCACGTGTCTTAACAACACCGACATAGAAAGGCTTACTCTGAAAGACAACTGAAGTTTTTAAGTGACATATCAGAGCATAATTTTCTTGCGTGACTTATCAAATAGTGTTAATCTCATAGTAAATAGATTGCACTGGAAATGGTTAATGTTACATAAATTAAAGACGGATCCTTAATGTCGACTAAGTATATTTGAGCTGCGTAGATAAATAACATCGCTTCTTAGAAGAAATACGAAATCAATATCACAAGAGCGTAATTTACGTGGCAAGTCGTCCCTTTGGAAGTGTCTTTGATCAATAAGGAGTGCCTTAAACATTCTTCTCTAAAAACTTCAGCTGAACTCTCTTAGCGAAAGTTCTGACGTACGCTGGAGCCTAATTGTGTCAATACAAAAGCCAGGAAGAAAGAACAAAAACTGTAGCAGTCATGCCACACCGCATTTCAAAAGAAAACACTACACAATCCGTTTTAAAACCATGAGTTTCCCACTCCCCCACTGCGCAGCAACCTTAGCAAACCCCAACCGGCTCTACATCAAAGTACAAAATATCATAGTACAACATATATCAATCTTCAGGAAATAGATAAAATCTTATCACAAATTTCGATGTAGGTATGAGTGAAAAAGCAAGTGAAGATTTACAGAATGGCTATATGAAAGCAATCACTTATTCTCGTGGAATATTCAAGAACTCTTTTGCAAAAGACGTCAGCATAATAACTCACACGTATTGAAAAGAGAGGTTTTTAGTTACATATAATCGCATGACAACATCATTTGAAGGTCAACAATTATTTTTGCTCAATATTTATATCAACCCCGGAGCTATACATCACTAGACAGTGAAATCGATACAGTCACCTAAAACACGACTACATAGAGTGATCAAATCTGTAGGACTGCTGTTACAACACATTAAGTAGTATCTCGGTGTACAATGTGGTGTTTTGCATCGATATGCTGAAAGAGTATAAAAACACCTTCGCACGAAAGAGATCAATCATAAAGTGTCGAAAGAATTAGTTATATTATCAATTAGGAATTTCAAAACATGATCAGTATTTCAACCATAAACCGGCGTTTTCAAACGTTAAGTACTCCTTATTTCTCATTTGCAAGAATTTATAAAAAGAATGATCTATAGGACAGTATATTCATGAAACACTTCTAGATTTCAACGTTGAAAATATGGCGCAATCATGTGAATCTAAGGATTGTTGATAAGAGCAAACGACCCATCATAACAAGATGTAGCGTGCTTCATTAAAAACCAAGGATACTGTGTATCCTTTTAACATATTTTAATACCACTTTACCTCATCAAATAAGAAGTCTGAAATATAATCCCAAAGCCTTTCATTCAAACGTCCAGCCAGAATAGCATCCATATTCAAGTTTTAAGATTACTATCGTGTGTGTGTATGTTACTTTAAACATCCATTATCCCAGTTTGAAAGAAATGAAGCAAGCATTTTACCAGAACAACTTCGAAACGAGACGAAGGTTTAATATTTCCTGCAAGAATCTCTCCGACACAGGTGAGCAGTCACACGATACTGATAACAACAATATCCGTGAAAACAAAAAACTCGTCAATTAGCTATGACGTCGTCGTTTAACACTGAGTTCTGCCGGTCAGCTCACTAAACACACATCCAACGGACCAACGATGTTTTGACAACACACAACATATCGATTATACCACGCAAGGATTACAAAAAAAAACCCACAAGTCAGCATTGATCCATAAGATATCCGTCACACACTATCGAAGTTGATCTATGGCTTTTCATAACTACGAGTAACCAGGCCAATACGCGATGAAAAGACTTTATATTGCATCCAGCACTACAGGTGACCCAAATACGAGAATTATCTAACAAGAACGCAAGGATGCATTGGAATGCAAAGTAAACTCTCTTGTACAATCACCATGTACCAAAAAGTGTTGTGTTAAAAAGACAGTTGACCATAAGGTGCGAACTTAATGCATCGCTCTATGCGAGATAATGTGTAAGCCACCATAGCAGAGAAACATAAAACGACCATTCGCACGAAGCTTAGTGTTGAAAACAATCATGCACACGTACCAAGGAGGAATAGAATTACGTTTTTAACACTTTGGAAATTAACAGTCTCCTTATTAGGCTTTCGATAAAAAGTTTTTGAAGGGAGTGATGAGCCAAAAAAGTTGTAGCCAACTTCTACTTTCACTGTGTCTGAACTCGACACAGCAGGGGAAACAATTCACAGCATCGAAAGTTACGATTCCTGGTTGTTCTCAGCTTCCATGAAGAAAATGTAAAGTTGGTTCAAAGGTGGGACGATAATCTAAAAATCGCACTTAATCCTTCAATAACATGGAATGTTCATGTCATTTTTGAAACGCAAAGCATCCTTAAGTCTTCCTACATTTCAGGAAAAAATGAATGAAACTTCGTAAGCCAACCAGGAAGGATTTGATTGATTGGAGTACAGTTGTAAAGAAACCCTTTACTTAAGAAAGTTTACAAGATCAAAGAATTCGATCACAGCGTGTGAAGTTTGAAGTCCGTTTCAAATGTACCATTTTAATTCAAAAGTCTTTTGAGTCTCATTTCCATCCAAATTCTTAGCACAGAACAGATGGAAAACAAAGAGAAGCTTGCAAACAAGAAAACTTGTTCATTTGCTCCGTCTGCTTCCATATGAAATGCTTAGTCTGTACTATGAGCTTCCAATGATTGTAACATGGGAACCGAAAAGCGATTAGAAACACGAGGACGGGTTAAAACCTTCATGCAATCTCAATAAAAACCACATCCACAGTAAAACCACGAGGAATAAATGATCTGGCCAGATGCGAAACGAAAAAAAAGATGATTTCTTTACACTTATAGGAACAGAGGTGGCGGTTGACTATGAAGTAGCAAGTAAATCTGTAGTCAGGAAACCGCAAAGAATTCATGGAGCATTCATCAAGAGAAAAGTTGCTAAAAATAAATCGTTATCTCCCTGTTTGACCTTACAATATCACTGGACTGCGATGAATTACTCAACCTACCTTTTCTGATGTTTTGAAGAAGTTGTAGGAAGACATGACAACTTGTTGTTTCTCGTTTGCTTTCTTCATAAGTTGTTGCCATCTTGTAATGACCATATCTGAACATTTCATAACTTGCTCTGGCGTAGGATGATTTTCTTTGGTCAAGTCGTCAGCACGACTGCGTATGGATGCTACACGCTGACTAGTTTTCTGAAAAGAGAAACGAGAACATTGGAGTTGATTCACGCAATGAGATACCATCTAACATCACATGTTGCAAGTATAACCAATCAATATACTACAGTATAAGGCACCAAACCACACTGGACTATATTAAACAATAAAATGCACAAACCTCCATGGCCGTCTTAAACTGTTCGTATTCCACAATACTATCTTTCGCCTCGGCCAACGAGAACCCAGGAATGATATTTGACAGCAACATATTCTCGCCATTCCTAATACACCCGATGGCCTAAACAAAATAAATTTTACTTTACTTCCCAAATCGTACACAAAAGCACTACAGGATCTCAACGCAGATCCACGCACCAAAAACGTTTTGTAACTGCCTTTCCCTCATAGCGTTCGATTTTGCCGAAGACAAGCACATTTTCACCTCAAAAGTGGGTAATCGTTTCTGTACAAAGAAACTTGATATCTCTTGCATCAAACGACGAACAATATTTGCAAAGTTTCAACAAATTGAACTGCTCAATAGAGCAGTCTTTTCAAATATATGTAAACAAGTATTTTGACCAAAATACAAAAACAATGAATCACACAATATAGAGTTAAAAAATTACTGATAGATTTCAAGAAATTTGCAGATTTAAATTACGATTACATTTCTTCAAAAAAATGCAAGACATTTGGTCTTCAACGCTTAGTAAATTGCATGTCAAGGCACAAATTATATTGACTTACATGTCACCCCAAAAAGTTTTAATTTCGATCATATGAGGATTAGTATATTTGAACAACTTGAAGCTATGAGGAATATTAGAAGAAGTCACATTCAAACACCTCTTTCGTGATTGTGGTTCTCTTCCTAAATTTTATCAAAGTTTATCATATTCACTTGTCACCACGGCGTTGTTCTGATTAAATGTCACATTGGCACGAATATCCCCATGGCTAAATTCATAGAAAAATTACGTTGCCACAACGTTTAAAACTGTTAAAAGTCTACACAAAGTTTAAACTGCTGTTTTTGCTTGGACTTATATCAGGTGAGAGCGAGGATGAAAAAAGATTCAGACGAAGTGTGCGGCTGGCAGACGGTGCATACCATCAGGCGAAAGGTCATGTCCAATCTAGCAAAGAATTTCAAAATTGAAAACTCGTCGCCCCAGACAAAAATTTTTCGTGTGAAAACGTGTTTAGCAAAGTAATAGGTGGGTCTTGCCATTAGACGACAGCAAATAGTGTTCCATTTGCAATTGCAATGAGAAAATGATGGTAGTTACTTTAATTTACACACACGTAAGAATCTTGTATGTTATGAAAAATATACAAACATGTTGGAAATGAGTAGGATTCATTGCTGTTATGAGAGCATAAACTTCTGAACTGATCATCACTCGCTTCCCATTGAGTCTTACTGAAACCCTTTATTCTCATATAGTTACAATTTCATTATGAACTTACAATTGAGTTTCATTTTTGTCACCACAGCATTACGTAATTTCGCCAAGGTAAAAAGGTCTTCAAGGATTACGTAAAATTGTTATTTCAAGTCGAATCTACAAAAGCTGTCTCGTGTAAACAACATGCAAATACTCAGGAACAATGACTGGAAACTGAGTTGAGAGTCAGTTATAATGAGATGCAAACTGCTCATCACAATCATCTTGTATTATGGTGGTTTCTACTATACAAACGTGGAAAAATGCCACCAATGACTGTTCCGGTAGAAACGAAGTTTCTCAAGAGCATCGTCAAGATTAAAGCAGAAATTATCCCCATAATGCTTGTGTAACGAGACGTTTCTTTGACGACACAACTTTGTGTTGCACATTTGTACGACAAATTATACTCAATTACTTTTCGATTACAGAAAGAACAATAACATTGCATAAACGTTGTACAAACAACCTTTTGTTTCAATTAAATTTTCGGAACAGTGAGAGACCAAGGTTGCGCACTGTAGTCCATCTCGAAGCCAATCACTTAATTCAAGAACCACATGTGCTGTATTGTCATTCACGTTGAAGGCAACATGTTATACCCATGGTGGTATATTACTTTTCGTTAACATACCTGTTTCGTGTCGGCTTCCAACTGTTTTAATGCGAGTCTATGTTCCAGTTTTATTCGTCTTTTATCAGCAAACTCGAGAAATGAACTCCTCTGATTATGAAGAAACTCCAGTAAATTTTGAATATGATGATGAGCGTCTATAGTCTCGGGAGTGTTCGGATTCCGTACTCGTAACTCGACGTCTGAGTGTCGTAACAGATCGATGAGCTCCTCACCTTTGCAGAAAGTTCGTAATGACAGGGAATCAATGGATTTTAATTGTTCTTGAAATGATTGCAGCATTTCTTTAGCACCATTAAGGTCTTCAGCTAGACCGCCCTTGTCTAGCTCCGCTTCACAGCCCTCCAAGTGATTTTTCACCTAGAGGAAGAACGGCACAATGTAAAAACTGCATTCTATAACAATAATGGAATCTCTAAGATTGGTAACGCAGGACAAACTGACTAGATTAGAAAAAGAAAAATAACTAGAATGTTTCAGTTTCTAGCAAAAGTTCTTCATCAAAAGAAATTAGTAGGAGAAAAGAAAAGACTTTTGCTCGAAACGTCAACATTTGATGATATCCGATTTCCTGATCCAATTCAATGAATCCGGATTTTTGTTCGTTTCAGACGGAAGTAGACGGAAGCAGCTGAGTGCATATGCGTGCGTCACGCTTCCTCCCTCTCAATAACATATAAATATATCGTTCACCCGGAATTTAACCTTCGCAAAGAGCACAATATTCCTAGGTTTTCCACCCTGGCATCTATCGCCGGGAACATCAAGACGATTCGTATTTTTCCAGATACCAAATCAGTATTCACTTCACGTTTTCCTATTCCATCCGTGAATTGCTCACGATACACTTAAGTACCCCTCGTAGCACACGTCATATCCCATAAGATCCCTACCTGTTCACCATCTCTCTCAAACTCCCAGAGCTGTTGCCAGAGCTCCATCTGTTCACGACGCCTCATCCACGCGACCTCAAGAACGTTCTTCTTTGCTTCAAGTTCAGAAATCATCTCTTCCAAATGATCACATGACCCAGTACTTTTCACGTCCGGCGTGCCTTTGGTCACGTGTTCAACAATGGACCTGCCATCGTTGATTGATTGGTTGATGCTCTCCAATGCTTGTTCACATTCATGACGTAATTTCAGGAGAACTTTCGCAATGTCGTCGGGATCGTCCGACAGTTCCTCAATCTCGAGTTGAGATTTCACTTTCTCTACGCTATCGAGGAGCTGAAATGAAGAAGAAATATCGAGACTTCAGTCTAATGAAGAGTAGAAAAGAAAGCTTGTCTTTGATCACTTATACATAATAGTGATTGATAGGAAAAGATCAGATTTTGAATGGATGTAATGGATTGGACGTCAGTAAAGAAATATACAGTTTAATTTCCAAACTGGTTAATAAAATGAAACGCTCAAAAACTTACAGTTTTTGTATTGGAGTAAAACGAGACAGCTTGTTCTAAGATTTGTTTTCTCTCGTCGACTCGTTTCACGAAATTCTGAACACGACGATCAAAATATTGAGTTCTCTTTCTGACTTCCTCAGGACGGCACTCGCCCGATTCTTGTAACTGTTTGATCGCTTCTTTGATTTGATTCGCATTCGTGTATGTATTCTAAAAACAAAAGTTCATATCTTCAATCAAACTTTGCTACCTATACCTTGCTGTGAACGTTTCTTTCCAGAGGTCGACTGTAAAACAAAAGCTTACTTTTGCAATTGCTTCAAATTCTTCGTGCCGTTTCAGCAACGCTTCTGCCTTCTCTGACGTCATACCGACATCTTTGTGTTTATCAAGAAACGGTTCACCGTGCTCGTCAATCCACTTAATGACCTAGGAACGAATGGAAAAAAAATTACATTACTTTCAGAATGACATGACGCCGAAAATATAGCGTAGAACGCGCCCAAACTAATTAGGTTTCGCAGTAATACCATTTACTATTATTTCTTTCCCATAACATCAAATCATAAATTAATTAATAAATATACACTTTTAAAACGTTTTTGCCGTGAGAACAAACTACATTTGAGTCACCGTACAGAGTATAAAGATTTTCCTGTTGACAAAAAATCTTCTTACAGTGTTCTGACTAGTTTCAAGGTTTGCCATCCATAAAAGGCTAAACACTTCACACACTGTCTGCATGATATCTTCACATCATAAATTAAACAATTTACCACAAAAGAAGCAACTCTTTGCAAGCTATTGTTGGCACTTAAAGCTGGACAAACAAATGCAAATTGTCCATGTGTTGTACAGATAAAAGAACGTCAAAACGTCCTCATAAAACTTTTAACCACACCGCTTCTAACAAACAGACTAAAACAATTCAGGCCACCCATCAATTGAAATAAGAGTGAAGAAGAAACACTTGAAAAAGAATGCAAGCGTTTGTGAACAGATAAACACGAATATAGCACAACTGGAAACCACATTCAAGCAGAGTTCACTCGCTGAGACGTGGATGAATGCTAAATATTTCTGATACTTTTAAACAAATATTTTAGTTTAAAAATATAATAACATCTTTATGGAATAACGTCAAGACATACATTAATTTCACAATGAATGTTAGCTACTTTTCAAACAGTGATACAACTGAATTTTAACACTCTGCCTTTAGTTGAAAACACTGCGTTTACTTCAAAACACAGCCTAGACACTGTATCTCGTGCCAGATACAATTTAAACATCCATGCAGTTATAAATTATATAGTTTGATTTACGTCATTTGACGTTTCCATGGATACTCGAAAGTTAATACATGACTCGCGTCATATTTGCAGGTATAGATCGTCGAGTCTTGCCTATTTTGAACATTAATCTGTATAATCCAGTTATAGACCGGCATGTATAAAAGCTGTCGTCTGTAATACATAACCGCATGTTATAGCGCAGATAATCCACAGTTTTCGTATCAATTTCAGTTCGCGTTTCCTTATAACAGTGAAGATAAAAAATAGATTGAAAAAAAAAGAAACCCACGAACACTACAGTGTTCGAGCATGTTTAGTAAATCACAGAAACATACCATGGCTGAAGAATTAAATTTCATTAATCAACACACAAGTAATTGTCGAAACACATTAACTGCTGTGCGGCTATGCAACTTAAATAAAATTACATAAAATATGTACGTAATTTTTCTAACAATTTGGCAGCTTTCAAGTATGCCTGTGGGCCTTTAAAATTCTGGCAAAGTCATAGGAAATAGTTTTTCTATGGGAGTACATCGATCAATACTTGTCCAAAACATATTCGGCTTGTCACAGCCAGTTAATTGCGAAGCGTCCGACTCAAAATATGCGTACATTGACAAAATTCATCGCAAAGGCTATTGATGTAATACACGCAAGGAATTTTGACATGTGGGCCACAATTTAGTCATTTCTATATCAAACATATGGTAACCCAGACTAGAATGTTATTTAACTTTCACGCACTAACCACAACAACCGTATCTACATTTCAGCACTCAATTCACTATACTCAACCAAAGTAACGCTATTTTCGAAACAGATACAATGTTAACCACTGAACTACACGCTTACCAAAGAGAAATAAGATTCACCACGGAGTTGAATGATATCCATGGGTGGAAAACGATGTGTTTCTGTAGTTTCACGCAAACCAACTCATAATCTTATTCAGTTGATAATTTGCTCCATAGAAGTAGTGTATATATCACTGCCATTCAACATATAGATATCCACGAAATACCACACAGTAAGTAAACAGCAATGAGTAGAACCAAATACAGATGATTATATGAGATCAACAGACCGGAATGTTCTCACTATGGGTGATTATGAATATTTATACGAAAAAACGGTTCATGATATCATAATTCATCCCTTGTATATATGTTCCCCAACCTTCGCTACGAGATTTCAAATGCGCAAGTCGACTATAAAAGCGCGTGAAAGTACAAGACGGCGGTGCATGTACATGAAACTAAGTTGTATGCACGTTATTAAGTCATTTTCTTGCTACATGTCAACACCTTCGATGTTCAAGTCAACATGTTAAACTCTCGTCAGGACAATGTTGGAAAAATATACATGGCCACAGGTGAAGACTGTATGGAGAGCGAAGCCTTAAAAAGACAGCTGGGGGGAGAAGGGAACAACAGGAGACACTATACAGTTATCTGTACTTCCGATATCCACAAGCTTATGGTCAAATGTTACAAGGACTTTCAATTGCCCGTGGGTGACTCAATGACGTACATAACTGACTGCATGACTCATTGTCTGGTAGCTAAATGCCCGACAATCACTTTTAATTTAACGTCCGACACAAAGATTGCGCAAAGAGCAAAGGCGACTATCCAATGGAATTCAAATTCAATTCACATGATAGGTAATGTCACTGGAAGGCTTTGTCACAGGAAATTATAAAACATACTCAATGAATTTTATAATTGTTTGAAGTTTTTACTGTACATAAAATGTTTGAACGAAATAAATTGTTTCCAAACTCTTTGAAACTAGTGAAGTGAAATGTAAATTGAGCCGAAATGTTTCGTCCATAAGTGAATCAATTATTTTAGTAAACATGAAATAAGGATTACAGGAACAATGTCAATAATACGATTAGGACCATTATATTCTGCTCACCTAACAACGAAAGAATTTTTGAATTCATAAAAACGAAACAACAATTTGTTCAGAGCTCTGACAACAAATAACATTAACCGCGCTGTGTTGTATAAATAGAAGCCACAGATTGCCAATTCCTGGGTGGTGCAAAATTCGCATACTTTCATAGATTTGCAGATAAACTCTAGTATCATAATAATTACGCTTTCCGGCTTTTTCTAAGCAAATATTAAGTATCAATGGAACTTCACTACAGATTCTTAGAAGTTTCTAGGGATTAAATAAGCACACTTCACTTCAAAGTCGAGCGAAAAGGTCTCGAACGAAAGAAGGACTAGTGACGTCACAAGTGTATACATAAGCCGATGTCCATTGATTTTGACCCGACCCCTAATCCTAATTTAAACCCTAATCCAAACCAAACCCAATAGGTAACGCTAGATCTCACCTGCGAGATATCCTGATCCAAAGTTAGCATATGAATCAATTCCCGTAATCCGTTCTGTTTCGTATCCCATAATATCCCCAACTGTCTATGATGTTCATGAACGTTTAAGAAAAGTTCCATAACATGTGACGCAGCTTCGGAAAACTCCGGCGAGTCTCGATCATCGCCAGCTACCAAAGGTTTCTGTAAAGCTTCGAGAAGTTGCTTACTTTCAGCAGAAACCGACTCGTAGGATGCATCGATTTCTTTCTTAATGTTTCCCTCTTGCACAAGTAACTGACTTAGTTGGTCAATATCTTTAAGATTTAAGTAACCGTGGTCGTGAAGTTGGTCTTGCCAAGATTTCACCCGGCGTAGAAACTAGAAAATGTGGAATATAGTCAATAGGATGTGGAAACATCATAAACTTGAAGGGTTCTGTAATAAGAGTTGCGAGTGATCTTCCATAGATAGATATATTATAGGAAAAAGGCAATATCTTCACCGTGCATAAAGTTTCAACAACAAAAACAAGAACATAGAAAAAAAACAAAACATACTATCTGATGGCTATGCCTTCACAGCGGAAAAGTTTGCATAAACATGAATAAAAAGATAGGACAAAGACTTTGGCCAACTCTTACGGTAACAGATGACACAGTGTAAAAAAATATCATGGTATCTGTCTTACCTCTTCACTCTTCTTGTGAAACCCAACAGAACATGCAAGCAAATTTCCACGTTCACTAATATCCATGGCAAATTGTTTCCACTCTTGTTCTAACGAAGCAGCTACAGATTCAATAAGATCCGACTCATAATGTCCTGATTGTAATAATTTTTCTGCTCCTTCCAAAATCTTCTTAATATTTTCAGATATTTCCTGGGAAATAAAAGATAGAAGTGAACATTTCAGCCCCGAGGATATGAAGAAAAATACATTAGAAGAATCGTGATGTACAAAACACTATTCCTTATTTTTAACAGGTACTTTCTCTCAGACAACAAAAGCCACGAGTGTAAATATAGGAAGCTAAGTGCAGCAAAATAAGACAAAGATAACAACTAAGAGCATTTAATCAAAGTCAAGAGGCATGTAGTCTGTTAAGAAACGTCAAAATGACAACTACAGACAATGTATATCATAAAACGTGTGATATCCATAGTGTAGTTTCGCAATATGACATGAATATATTACAACAAGACGATCAAGTTGTGTGAAGCTTCGGCTACTTTAGACAATGAGAGATAATGTATCTATTGACAACATAGCCGAAAGGTATTTGAAAAACAGTATTCAGAAAAATTTCACCCAAACTTTGATCATAGAAAGTTATATAATGTGAGTCTATCCAATATGGATGTTTATGACAATCCATTCAAATTTCTTTTAAGAACGATTAGGAAACATTTATACTCTGATATCTATTCATTCACCTAACTGATAATTACGCATCTACGTACTGAATACTTCAAGTTAACGTCTCCACAAAGATGGCGTGATGTATTACTCAAAAAACCTCTTTTTTCAACTGTTCAAGCGATTGACATAGATACTAATTGACTTTCAAATCATCCACAGCCAGTAGTAAATAATTCATTAGAATACGTTCAAACAGAACATTACACATCACGAAATATTCAAACTAAAATCCAAAACCTAACGTGACAGATGCACAAAGAATAGCGAAAGTCTTCCCAGAAAAATACAAAAAATGATTAACTTATGAAGATTTTGGAATTGCACTAAGTTTAAAACTATTTGCCAGACGTTTTGTCTAAGATCAAACAATCACATTCACTGTGAGATAATATGATTCAATCTTATGCATGGCAAGTTTCCAAACTATGTGAAAATTGGTGTAAAAAATGCCTCTGCTTCGCTTCAAGTTGATATTTGTCCTTTTACTACGGTAAAAATACACATTGACAAATGAAACTCCAGCCTGCAGTCTCTGCGAGTTTTTAGAAGCTCTAGAGATAATTTTGAAATAATATCATACTAGCAATAAAGCAGTTTTCATGAAAATAGTGCATTTGAATTTTATCACATTGATGAACGATCTCAAGATATCTTAAAACAATAAAATATCGAAGTATATTTTTGACAATAATTTTGCAAAGTGTCAAATGATCAGATGCCAAAAATGTTTCTCTTGACAATGCCACAGAATATAGTTTATTTGAAACGTTCAGTGCAACAGTATAATTGTCTAATGATCAAGAAAACTATTATACAAGCTTGGCATTATTAGTGACGGACAATTCGAGCGCTCTATTTCGCAATCTAAAGTATAGAGAACAAAGCATGCAATGCGTTGCTGGTCGGGTCTACATGCACGAACGAAAACGAACGATTTCAACGCTATGCTTCATGTTTCAAAGGAAAAGCACAAAAACAGGAGTTAAAACTGAGTCCTTTAAAATATCACTTAGCCAGTTCTTAAATTTCGTTAAATACACACCTACGTTGAGCAAATATTAACAAATATAAGCCTGGGGAAACTGCGTTTAAATCATGGTTTAAATTAGAAAAGCAACAAGTTCAAAATGATTGCGATGCATATAGGTGCAATTCAATGGAGCGTAGATGGTGATATATGCACAGTTTACCAACGATTTACCTTTTGAAAGCAACTCAAATTTACAGCAAGCGCCCAAGCAATTTGTTTGCATCGCTAACGAGGTGTACACGTTTCAGACGTCGCGTAAATGTTTCAAAATAAACGAAGTACTTCCTCTGTCGCTTCTGTTATATTACGAGGACGCAGCATGATTTCAGAAGACAATAGCCTGATGCAAGCAAAGAAAATTCTCCATATTCAAGATATTACTGAATAATACCGCAAGTTGAAATATTTCGGAACTGATGCGAGTCAGCGGCCAGCTGCTGGGAGATAAATTATAATAGTCCACACATAAAATGGATGACTAAAATATGTCCATTTCAAACTCAAGCTTTCACTTCTAGACACGAAAACAAAAATAAAACTATACAACGCACGCTTTCAGTTGTCAAATCTACAAATTTCCCTCGTTAAAATGAGACTAAGGTAGAAAAGCGATCGTTTAGTTTTTAAATATTTAAAAGCTGCGACAGAGATCAATCCCACGGGCGAATATCAGAGAGAAATTTTTCTCGAGTTTCTTAACGAAACTTAAAACTGTAAAAACCTGAGTGAAGCATGAACATATGACAGATGTATGGACGCTTTAAAAACGAGATCTGAATTAGTCAGTAAGTTTTTCAAAATAACTAGAACTCCGCATGGGAATGAATGAATTATTTACTAAAAATTCTGCATTCAGTGACACCTGCCATTGCATGAGAACAATTGCGCCATAGGTGCACGTAGCGATTCGAACAACTTCACACAAAATATCAGGCAAGAATAAACAAAAAAACGTGTTCAATTTTTCCAAAACTTTTTTCAACTGTTAAAGAAAAGAAAACGCCTTCCATAAAAGGCCGGAAACGTAATAAAAGGATAAAAAAATTGAACAAAAGTCATTTTATGGTTTCTAAAACAAACAGAAAAAAGACAATGCGATCAATTAAACATGTGTTGCAAAACTTCAATAAAGTAATTCCAAAAACACACTTAGAATCATTACAAGATCAATTGCAACAGTAAAATTTCCTTTTAGAAGTGGAATGATTTAGGTTCGAAAACTTGAGTTGCTTTCATTTGATTTTGAAAGTTCACTTCGTTAAACATGCTTCGATCCATGGATATTCTCAACCTTCTTCCAAAAAAACTTGGAAAACTCAAGACAGTTATGAACATTCATTCAATTCACCAAAAAATCAAGACTGGAAATTTTTGTGTTTTAAGAAATCGTAAGCCAATATTAACGAGTGAACAATTTACCTCTCAGCACTTTTTGGTCTTAAATATATATCCGCAACGCAAGGGTTTAAGTTTAAAAAAATGGTTAAACTGAGAACAATGATAGATTAGAGTAACAGCTGTTGAAAACGACATTTTATGTCGCGTCTTTTTTACATTTAACCTTAATTAAACTAAAAAAGAAACACCACATGAGCTCGTAAAAGAAATTGATGGGACAATCAATATGTAAAGTCATGTAATTATGAGACACGAGTAAACTTAATAAAAATATCAACTGTTCCCATAAGAAATTACGAAAATATATGCAGTTTGGTTACTTAATTGCCACAACGGTCACGTCATTTTAGCCATTTTATGGCAATTTATTCTTTTTGCTTTCTCTGACGCCAAAGATTTTACTAAACGTCCTAGACACCATCTCAGCAAAGCCGGATGTTCATGTATATAATATTATAGGACGAGAGATAAGGAAGTTAGATTAGTTCGAATATCGCAGATTAACAACATCGTTTACTTCCTGATCAACGCAGAACCTTCGAGTACGGAGAATTGGATTAGGAAAAACTTTGATAGAGTATTAACAAGCATACCAATAGTTGAGTAAAAGAAATTTAACCATGCAACATGAGCTGTCATTGAAGTCATGCAGCTCAATGATCGTCTACAAGGCTCCACAGAAATTCCTGAACAATTCATTTCAAATCATGAGACTTATTCAAATGCAATTAGAATTGCTGTACGTGCCTTGCGATAATGTTGTAAACTGACGTTAGCATTAGAAAACAACTTTCACTTGTCATGGTATCGCTTTCGCTTGAAGACTTACAAAGCATTGATCAATTCTAGTACGTTTCACAACATGACGTTACGTCATACTAGAACCTTACTTGCCACAATGGCGTTCTCTACTTGAAGAAATTTACCATATGCATCCATTCTACCATTCAAACACGCGCCACCAAAACACGAGAAATGTATAGACAAACAATATGACAACCATACACTATCGTTAACTGGAATCTGAATCATGCAAGAAGATATAGAATGAGAATAAATAATGACTTACATTACATGAACTTTGAATACTACGATGCTCTTGTTGAAATTCCGTCGCAGATTTTTCATCTGTGCCAACTTCACTAAAGCTTGAGATTAAATCTTCTTCACTCTCTTTAATCCATTCCCTCATCTAAATATTAAAAGAACTCCCTTAAAATACTGCTGCACTCCAACATTCGCCTTTTCTTTGCTAAAAACGTTTGAGATCAAAGTTATGTATGCCATGGTACAGATGAGGGATTGGTGACGAGAATATATTGAGACATGACTTCATTCATATCATCACTCTCTCATGATTAAGTGGAAGTTAACAAACATATGCTGGTTTCAAGAGGGGCTTTAATGAAATTTAGCTATATACTATTAAAGTAAAATGTCTCCACGCACCTTTTCAGTATCAAGTTGAAAGAGATGATACTGAATACATTGATCAAGTCTATGTTTTCTGATGTGCCACGAGTCCTTTAATTTCTGTCGTTTCCCATTCAAGTTTTCTAAGATATTTTTAATCCTTGTACTAGTTACTTTCCAATCCTCACAAGCAACGCCATCCTGTTTTAGTTTATTCTCTGTAATCCACTCGAGTAACTTGCTTCCCTCTTCCTCAAGAATTTCAATAGGAGCTTTTATAATCCATTTTCTAACATGTTGGTTATGTTTCACCTGTTCTCGTAACGTCACCAAATCATCAGCGTAGTCTTGATGAATTAAACCTTCATGTATTTCCTCCAGTTTAGTCAACAAAGACATCGCCTCAAAATTGAACTTCTCTAACGCCTAAACAAAGAAATATAAATTTCATGGAGAGCAAATGACAACGGGGATGCGGGTTTGAGACGTTACCAAAGATCATAAAATATGCAAAAATGTACACATATGTACTCCATTACCATCTGCATAATCACCCATTGATCATGATCATACACAAGTGTCCCTCCAAAGTCAGAGGTTATGTTACTTGGATCAATATACTTGCAGAGACCATCCAATGAACTGAATGTCACCTGGAGTTTAAACAAACATTCAAAATACACATCACGTATTTTAAAACAAAATATATCAAGTGTATTACGCAAACAAATTGACACCAGACGATAACTTCAATATGGACAATGAAAGAAGCTTTGTTCAAGGTTATTTTGTCAGCATGAGCTGTGATGCACTTGTCAGCCAGGCCTACAGTTCACCGCTAACCAACTCGTTACACATATCAGCATCAATTGAAAATATATATTTCCGTTGTATTCAAAAACATAAAATCCGATTCATGGTTTAAGCTACTGCTAATCTCCGGATTCATCATGAAGTGTAAGCTGTCTACAACAGCAAAAAAACCTACAATAACATTCTTTCAGCTAACTTGGTTGCATAAAATCACGAAAGTAGTCGTCGATTTGACAGTGCAAAAAAGCTTTACAACAAAACAACAACCAGCAGTTGTATATTTTCAAAGGTTAAAGCAAATACAATGATTTAAATTACATATCAAAAGTTATTTTGTTAACAAAAATCAAAAATCCTCGATAAAATCGACATAAATTCTAACATTTTAAGCGAACTTATCACTACTTTTCTTCTTCATGGACTTGAATGCTTCACAAAAATGCAGCTTCACTCATGTCATAAACATGATTTGGTTCAAACATCAAGTGCGTAGTCATCGTAGCATAATTTTTGAACACATCACAACGTGAGCAAAAACCAAAGTGTTCAAATTTTGTGAAAGTATTCATTACATTTTCAATTTCATGCACTGCAAATTAATTGATTTGATGAGAAATGCAAACATCAGACGCAGATGTTTCAAAATCATGAGATTTTCACAGAAAACCGTTCAGAAAGTCAACAAGAACACAAGTTTTTAAGGCGAAAAATAGTGCCGGCATAATTTTCTGCATGCGCTCAGCCCGAACTAAATACCAAATAAGTTTGCTGCAATATAACCACAAAAAAGGAGACGGTATCACCCTTTAAGATTTATAAAAATTTGTGAACGTCATATGAATGTCATAGCGTCCCGGCGACATTGAAGGAACAAAAACATGATGACAACTGATGAATTACAATGATCCGGGACATTGCAATGTAGAAACACATTCTAGCTTTTAAAGAAATCATTTCTCAAGTTTTCTCAAATAAAAACAACTCTTAAATATTCATAACAATAAAATTAATTTAAAATGAACAATGAACGTGGCATGCCAACGTGATCATTAAGATCATTAATTCATGACGACTTCGATAGCTTTATGGAAATCTATGCAAAGATTGTCAAATTTCGGACTACATAAACTTGATTCAAGTGGAAAATGAAAAAACATATAATTTTAACGAAACTTCGGTTTTAAATATGATGCAGACTTTAAACAATGCGGAAAATCTTTGCAATGCAATGAATTCTTATTCAAAATCTAAGTAATGGTCGTTGAATTCTCATTTTCATGATAAGTATTGCTGATGTTTGTAAGTTACTAAACAATGACTCTCAGTGACTCTACAGTGCTTAACGTAACTGATACAATCAGTTAAACCCTAGAAAACATCTTTATATTCGCACAGAAATTCATGATGAACAACAGACGAAAACTATCAATATCCCTATACCATACACAAATCTGGCAAATTGCGATAAAATACTTAACACATGAATACTAAACTAGAAAGACGAAAGCGAGATGAGAATAACAAGACAGAAAAGAAAGTTCAAACCTTGAAAGTGCCATTTTAGCTGAAATCCAATGAACATGAAAGTATTTTTGAAACATATAACGATTTATATATCTCCGTGAATAAATAGGTCAATCGCTCCATGACCGTAATTTAATCTCGCTGCAACAATTAATTATTGATGACAAAATGTAAGTTTACCTCAAAATTGAACTTGCCGCTACCCGACGATGCCTTGTGTCTCTCCCAAAAACCCTCGGGTTTAATAATGTAAACAGCGTGGACTTTTGATGGAAAACACTCCTACGGGAAGGTAAGAAATATATAAAAAAGCAAAATGACTGAAAAACAAACAACAAATTATTTCAATCTCATAAAATTTTCACTACTTCATTTAAATAAAAGCATGAAATGCTGAATCTTGGATTTCCACATAAACTTCTTACGTACACTGCACAGAAATATTTTCATAAAACTATCGGCAGCAAAAAACTCATCGTAAACGCACAATTTTTTTTTTATACGCGATTTTCGAATCGTACAGCATGCTGCAGCTGTTTGCATTTGATGTCATCATGCATCTTGTCTCTTGCCTATCGGAGGAAAACGAACAAAAAATACACCGGCATTTGAAATAAAATTTCTTCTCTGCACGGATAATATATTTCTACAAGCATATTCATAAAACTTCCAGAAAATTGTGACTAAAAATTTTCAGACTTCATTAGTTCACATCGCTGTTCATATTCAAGTTTGGTAGATCACTAGTACTCGGAGAAATGACTTCGACTTTTATCGCCTCACTTTATACAACTCAAAATGACGAATTGACCAGAGTTTACGGCAGCCATGGGTATTGCGCTACTATGATAAAATCTCTGGTTTTGTCAAACAAGCACAACTCAGAAAGAGGTTTTTACCACAATTGCCAACTCACACATGAATGCTAACAAACTTTTTTGCCATAAAGTTACATTCATTTGGTTTCAATGCATTTTATTATTCAGTGAAGTCAATTTCATGATCTTAAGAAGAATGTAAGAGTAAATGTAGACTTAGTCACGGTGTATTGTCTGAAATCCCCCAATTATGTAACACTGATCTACAAGTACCTGGAGTGATTTTAACACAGGTTTGATGGCCAACCACGTGCTGCCACGCATGTCAACGATAATACTAAATCCTTGATCTTTTGCATGATTACTGAAAGAAGATGATAAAATTATGAATCTGAACAAATCTGGATATCAACTATATAGCTTCTTTAACAACACAAAGAGCAGAAAGAATACTATACCCAAAGTTTCTCTACATGCTTCAAAACCTTTGAGTGATCCCACTTTGACACATGCAAGAACACAAAATTATAAATCTGGACTTTAGCTACGTGCAAGAGCGGGCTGAAGGTTCTACATCCAAAGTTTCTATTTATGACTTTAAAGGTCTTGAGTTTAATGACGTAACTATCTCTGCATTGTCTTAATGCATACGTAATATAAAGGTCAAAATCACGTAGGAAATGCATGACTAGCAAACAAGACACTACAAAACAGCGTGGAAGGTTCCACAAGTTATAAGAAGACGAAAACATAAATAAATGAACAAAACAAACATAAAAGAACATAAATGTATAGCTGAATATGGGAGCTCCGAGTTGAATTCTAGATGGTACTGTACAGAATAATCTCCAATACATTTACCATTTAAATCACAAAATATCAACACCTCAGTATTTAGTCAAGCAATGTATAAATACTTGCTGCACAAAATTCACATGAAAACTAAAAGTATTTATCAATGGCTACAGTAATTAAGAAAATGTCCATATGTTGCCTCTAGCCTGGTTTCCATAGGTGGTAATAAACTGTGGCAAAGAAAGAGTCGCGATATCTCTCAGTGGCGAATATTTTGTTTTCGTAGCAGTAAATCTCATAGAAAAGATACAATCCGCAAAAACTTGCTTTGCAATCAATTTCTTTCGAACTGTTCTATTTCGGCAGTTGAGAAAACTCGTGACTCAATCTCTATAGGACACCTACGACCACATAGGAAACATGCAGACGTATCGCGTATGAGACGCAGGCTATACTTTTTAAAGACAGCAAATGAACCATTAAAACTGCCAAATCATAATTTACTCCAATTCTCAACTGCTTTTGTCGTTTAAGTAAACTGACTACCGCTTCCTATAACTGTCTAGGATTCAAAGGGAAACTTTTCAGATAGAATCCCCTTATTTATGGCAAGTCCTTCTTCAGGTGACAGTAACGGGTGACAATACGATTATTATATCTCCCTTTCACTAATTAGCATTATCAAATTGGCAATAATTCAATCAACGCATGCTCCAAATAATGAGCTACGCCAAAAATAACAATGACTACAGCAAAACTTGTTCAATTAATGATAAATATTCCCAATATATTCCAAGCAACAGGTAGTATTTAATTTATTCCTGCTGCATGATAAATTTTCAAAGAAATCAAAAAAAAGTTTTAGAATTCCTTGAGGAGTGTAATTATTCTGTGACAGACAGAGTGGAAATATCTGGTGTTTGAAGGAGGAAAACATGAACGCAAAAAAGCACTAGGAGGATACATCGCCAATCATAGATATGGGTATTAATAGTCTCAATGGTAATGTGCTCAATACAAGATGAAAGGCCACAACTACAAGTTAGGCTGGCCTACACCTTGAAGTTATAACATCTCTTGCAAACTGCAATTAAAGATATAATATTTCGACAAGTAAACAGCCATGAAAATGTCCCATGATGAATATGCTGTCTTTGTCATGTGCAAAGACAGCCCTCCACCTCAGCTACTTTGAGTTTCATCTCCTTGGATACGATTGTTCATGACTATTCCGCTACAGTAGTGACATAACTAATTGTGTAACAATTGTATTGTTCAGGCGAAGTTTCAAAGAAACGATATCTAATTGATGTAATTCTCTGACATATCATCACACTCGATAAGGCAAACTTGTCTGTCAATAAAGATGTATTCAGTTCGCAAAACCCTTTTGGAAATCCAATGAAAGATGACACTAGTGGCTTTTCACGCCCTAAATATTTCATTGCCATACAGCGCATGTAAACCGTCTCCTCAAACTAATATTATATCTTTACTACAAGTTTATATCTTGTCTTTTTAATGTAGAGATTGTTTTCAAACCCTACCAGACGAACTGGCTTAAAGAAAACAAAGCCGGAGACAATAACTGTATTAAAAATAAAGGTCAAAGATCTCTCGTTCAAGTTTGCTATTTTCAAACCGTGCTTTTTATCTCCAAGAGAAAAAGGCACCCAGCAGGGGTTGTCGCCTAACAAAGCCCAGCAAAATGTTCAAAAGACAGACTCTTCCAGCACTTTTTAGTTTATAAAACCATCAAATCAAATGAATTTAAAAAAACAAGCTAAGCGTGGTCAAGCAATACTATAAAGCTTGTCTTCAAATTACATTCCAACAGTCTATTTCAGGTCGGTTCTGTTTGATTTTAGGCCATCTAGGATATCAAGTTCAAAAGACATTATATTGATAACATCTCTTAAATAAATAGTAAAGGAGGCATCCATGGTTAAAAGTACAAGTGCACCGAAGCAGAGTTACGGACAATTATTTGACCAACTTGTTGACGTATGCGATAATATAAGCAAGAAACACGCACATACAGTGTACAGAAGACAACAACACACGGTCGTACGGATCAATGATTTCTCAAAGAGCGTCTTTTTTACAACGATATTTATACAGATTCTCCGATCCAAAATTACTTCTCGACCGACTAAATGTTCATATTTAGAACCCAAAGTGCCACTGAATGATCAAAACATTACAATAAGAGTAAAAACATGAAACCGCAAAAACAATTTGACTCCAACGTACCTTGGTAAACCGGCAAGATACACTAATAATCTTTTAAAATCTTCGCTCTTTACTTCTGGTTTTGAACCACGGCTTGGTATGGTTATCACAGGCCCGCCACGTTTGTCTTTACCACCTGATTATATAAAATGCAGCGTTTTAATGCAAGGCGGCAACGCAAAACACGAGGAGTTCACTACACAATTTGAAGTCTCAATAATACTGGCAGTGACAAGCGATTTAAAACGCTTTAGGAGCAATTGAGAATCAGTAATCCGTTTGTCGTAGTTCATGCTTTAAAACCTACAACATTCCTATCAAAAGCTACATAACTGTAGCGCGTAATGCTGTTTCAATTTGCTACAGCACAATTTCAAAGTCACAAGAACCAACCTGAAAGAAACGCAATTCTTTCCTTCAAAATATCGTGTACCGCGTTTGAGCCTTGAATTTCACCGCGATGTTCTCCTGAGCAATGAGAAATACGCTAAATATTACATCGTTGAATCTTAATTACCGCACTTGTAGAAAAGATATACAACCGCACACCAGCAACAAAGTCATAAGACATATTGCCCAAGCCCCCCCCAAAACAATGGTATTTCAAGCAGATTTTACAAACGTATTTTGCGCTGTGAGTACCTCCAAACAAGACAAACGACACGTCGCTATCCGAGGAAGCACTTGACCACCTCTCAGATTTACTCATGGTGAAATTCAAGCCATTATCGCGTCTTCAAAGTGCTCCAAATTGTAGCCTTCCAAACTGGACGCCATGTTTAGAATTGAAAAGCAAGTAAAATATTCGGAAGATGACGTCAAGAATAATTATCTCATCTTAATTATAACCAGACTATGGGCATGCTATGAGGGTCAACAACGCGTTTAACGCGATTTTCAAGTATTTTTATCCACGAAATTTTGGGGACATTTTTGCAAAATTTTAATGTTGCTGGCGAGCTTATTCTCCAGTTTCAGGATGGTATAAGCAAGATTTCTATCAATTCTCTGTCGACCAAACTAAGCTAAAGTAAAGCTCTTCAGTCCTATTTGTCAACAAGAGCATTAACATTGCCTTTGCACGTAAGAGATTTACCAAAGACTAAGCAAGCAGTAAAATTCTTTCTTTAAGGAGATTGTAAATAAGACAAACGTACAACACATAACAACAGAGAGTACGTCACTAAATCTTTACTAGTATTGTGAGTACGATTTAATCTTGCTTTATTCCTATAACTACCAAAATATGGTACGAAACTAAACTGGGAACAATGCCGACTTGGGTCAAAGCATTTCCGGAGGCTCATTTTATTTTGTAAAGAGACGAGGGCGCGAGTATTGTTGTCTGCTGTACTAGCGCTGATCAAAGTACTATTAGTGGCAATTACACCATACAAGTTGCAATTAATTCACCATGTATTGTTGGTTGAGTGTGTTGCAACGTCTTTCAACGTACCGAGGCGTTCTGTGCAAACATATAGACTACCACTGTTTCTTGTTTTACAAACACGTGGCTTACCGACATGAAATGAATCCGAAACGGAAAACATAATAACTAGAAGCAGAATGTTGGAATAAAACCGCAACCCTTATGCATAGTTCATGTTCCTGGTGTCTGAGCCAGGGTGTGGAGTTGAGTGAAGTAATAGTGGTTTGCTCGGTGTGCTTGTGCGGAAATCACTTATCCCAGCTCTAATGAAATGATTTAAAAGCCCGTGTATTGTGGCATTTTTGTCACATCTATGGCACGTGTCCATAACGTCTTCCTTCGTGACAAGTACGTAAAATGCCTGGTGCTAAAAAGAGTAAAATATTCTAACTTTCTACATAAAACAAAAGTAGAAGTCATACACCACACTACGGTCCAGTGAGAGATTAGGGACTTTTCAATTTGCATTTTTAGCCCAATCTCCCAATTTGGACGAACCTGTTCAGTTAAAAAACCTCCAAGTTAGAATATTAGAACCAAAACTTGTCAAGAAATATAAGACAGTTTTGATAAAGGCTTTGGATCTTAGGATATATCTATACCCGGATTATCAAGGGTCTGGGAAGTGTTTTTGACATCCAATTTTGGTGTCAGAGGTGCACAAGTGATATAAGCGGATTTCCCAGTGCTCTAGAAAATGATTTCATAACACTTTAAAATTCCAAAACCACAGGCTGGACCACAGGCACACTGATAATTAAATGCAAAATAATTTAGCTCTTGGGGTGGTAAATTATGCACGTTTTTGTTGAATACGAACTATTCATCTCTTTTTATTCAACAAAATACTGCTTACCCCAATTTTTCGTACTGAGTCCCCGGATATGATTATTGTCTTGGTTGGTTCATGTATGGCAATATATGTCCAGTGTAAAAGCGATGTAATCTATCTACAGTTATTTTGCATACTATCAGAGATTATAATATAATACTATTATTAATGTTTATCTAAAACAAAGCTGAGGAAATATTGCGCTATAAATAAATTAAATTTCTGTGAAATAATACGGTGACATTAATAAGAGATCAGTTGGATTTTATACTTCATACCATGGCAGCCAATTAGAAATGAGTAAAAATCAACCAATCATGTGCATTTGCACATTTGCAAATATATTTCCGAGTTTACAAGTGGCTAATGAGAGGATGAGAAATTTAACCAATCACACGCCAGATAGAATTCCTAATTTTTGCGGGAATAATTGTTTCAGAAATGAACGAAAAAGGGACACATAAGTGGGACAGTGCCAGCTTATTGTACGTCTAAAATATTGAATTGTAAGGCCTGCATTATTTATTGTCAGTGAAATTCTATCACGGCTTGTACCAATACACCAATTCGACAAATTGGTCCGTGGAGACTGAGGATGAGTTTGGGAGTAAAAATTATATAAAACGTGTATAGAAATTTTTTATCGCAGAAATTTTTTCCTAAACGTAAATATGGAGTCAAAGAACATGCAATGAAAACAATTTGTACCAAGAAAAAAATGCCTAGAGAGGTTTTGTATCTATAATTTTAACCACCAAGCTCATCTCCAGTCTCCACGGACTGGTTCGTCGAAGTGGTGTATTGAAAATTCACCATAATAATAGACTAATACGCGATGAGATGTCTGACCATACTTCTGAAAGAGCAACATGGTACTGTTAAGTGTCTCAGCGTGTAGCAATTTCAATTCCAATTTTGGCTCATTGCATGCGGAACGAGCTAAAATTTCATGGTAAAGGGCTCTGGCAGTTGGATCAATCATAACAGACCCACCAAGCTTTGTCATTCTTCATGGTGTACAAATGAATACCAGGGGTGGGTTGTATAAAAGTGTCCTTAAAGTTAACTATAGTCAAGTACGAATATCAACCAATCAGAATCGCCTATTAAAGATTTAATTACTTTTTAGCCACAAAATCGTAGTTAAACGATTAAAGTAGTTAAACGTAGTTAAAATTTTTATACAACCAGCCCCAGGTCTCTTCATGCACTTGGAATAGACTAAGAACAGTTCGGGTTCGCTTCCTCAGTTTCCGCTTGCATTGATTCTGCATTGACATTCCGTCACTGGTTATTGGTTAATCAAATATCAACTCGTGTAATACTCGTGTAATACTCATATAGTAGTGTAGTACTTAATTAAGCATTTTGCTGTCGCTAATAGTAGACAATTTTCCTCCTTTTCCTCTTTGACATTAAGAATGCGTTTTAGACTTCTAGTTGAAAAATGAGTCACACTATTATCACTCCAATTCGTGATATCTCAACATCTTATTTGAAACAAAAACTTGTATTTCCATACTGACTCAACTCCAAGCCAAGGCCTCAGGAGGCAATTTTACTTGTAACCTCTGTATAAGTCATCGAACTTGTTAAATCATATTAAATATATTGAATTTTAGTATACGCCTTTTGACAACTAATAAATAAAACTGGACTGGCAATCAACTTATAAATGTTTTTCTAATAACTTCACTGACCTTACTGTTTTAAAACTCTAAAACCTGGTATTGTAACCGAGAATTTTGGCCTGTTTGCTCACACATTTCCTGATAACTGGATGACCAATATGTCGTATGATAATAATGAATATTGTAACGAGTAGTGTCATCTTTGGTTCCAAAATTTACATATTAATATATAATCACTATTGTTTGTCTGAGAAGGTTTCAGTCCATAGTACATTAACCGATCTTGTTTGGTGATGATGTATAGAGAGCTTTAGATTGACGTTTACGGCGAACCGCTGACTGCAAACGGCAAAGTTTAAGTCG
>JAODVQ020263366.1:0-12967 GCA_025400075.2 Phenganax stokvisi
TCAAAATAGCAATCTTTAGGATTACTTCTTGCTGCTGGCTCCTTAATACATACTTCACTAGAGTTTGTGTACTTGAACAGACAATACATTGGAATAGAGGGCACAGTTATATAGGTAAATCCCATTACAATCACAGATGGCCTCAGAGGAGCAGTTCTACCATCATAATAAGCAGAGAAAAAATTGTAAGAATTGTGTTCGAACTCACCGTAGACTCTTGTCCAATCTAATTTAATAAATATTCTGGAATCATTGAGTTTAGAACTACAGGACTTAGTGTCAGTAGTAATAGTAGTCTGATTACAAGCAGATTGTGGTACATTGTTTGTGGTCTGATGAATCTTCTTTGATTCAACAACATTCCCAACTGGTGCCTCATTGTTTCTGTTAGGTTTGTAAGGAGTTCGAATATAGACCATAACAATGAGAGACACTATTATACACATAAATATGAATATCAAACGCACTGAAGATATCTTTGCCATTACACTTACTTGTATACAAACCCTGTGAGTTGAGGGACTGAAGTGTCTGACTGGTGACTTACTTATCTAGTGTTACTAATGCCGAGCTTCATTACATTGAAACATGGTATTCACTAGAATACATTATGCCTAGTAACCTTTACCCTAGTGACATTTAGCCTAGTTATGTATGAACCCAAACCTATAGGGGTACGTTATGCCTAACCTGCTATGTTACCAACAACAATATGGATTCCTCTCTATCTTTACTGTATACTTAGTGTTTAGTAAAATATAGAATTTCAGAAAGTCGTAATGGAGATACTTCATTTGAGGTTGACTAGTAATTATGGTGTTGTAATCTAACACCTGGATTCTGTTATGCTAGAACCCTACAATTACAACATTTTGTGCATTTCAATAATAATAGTTGGTTGCTAGCTATAATACTGTTTCCATTACTGCAATAATAATTAAATTAATACACTTCTGACTGTGGATTCATTAACCCTCGGCGCGCATGCGCGAGGGTTACGGTAGTCGCCCTGTCGTTCTGTCGCGGGTTCGATTCTCGCACTATAAGTATTTCTTTTTTCTTCTACGAATGGCACGGAAGGATGGTTAGTTGATAGCGCGCATGCGGAGATGGCGGCAGTGAGGCGGGGTAATAGAACGTAGGTGCGGGGGCGCTGGGCCGTATATACGCGCGAGCGTTTTGCCCCAGATGAGCCAACGTTTCTTTCTGGCCGGAATGCGTCTGAAGTTTCGGCTGCGTTTTCCATATTGTGTGATTTTGGTGTTCTTCGTTAGTGGAACTGTCCTGGGTGCGGAGCTGCTGTGCCCATCCGACGTAAGCAGTGTGTGAGCTGTGGACACCTAAACGAAAAGCTGATGTCGATATTACTAGGAAGGCTCTGAAAGACAAGCTATTGATTTGAGACCAATCTTGTTATCATCAAACTTTACAAGAACAGCAGTAACATCAGAACTATTCTTACAATATGGACAACTTCACCTCTAGCGCCATTTACTAGACCATCTGATACATCAACATTAGTAGTTAACATCGCACGAGCACCAACAGCTAGTTTCAGTATACTATGTAGACCACCTGTTTCAGTTCTTTTATCAGACAAGCTGCTGAGAGATATGTGACTAGTTTGACCAGCTACAGAATCATGTGCTTTGATAGAGAATTGTGCACTTTGTGGAGCTATGGTATCTAACATGATGGAATTTCTTGCATCTGAATTAGAACTTCCCATATCTATTGCTCTACCTTGAAGACAGCTCTAATCAGATGTACACATCCATGTCACTACATCTCAAAGAACAAGTTTTACGCTCTTGTTCACCTTTATTATTATGAATAGCTAGTTGGGGGCCTTAAGCCCTCGGAGTCAGCTCTGCTGACGTTGGCAACGGCTAAATCCTGATTGGCTATTCAATTGCGCATACATAGTTATTGTCGCATATTACCAATGTTATAGTGTTCGATGTGTGTACAATTTTGCTGTGTATAAAATGTTGATTGTGCAGTTTGTATCATAATTTTCTATGCTTGCGTTAATATTATGTCAATATCTATAACTGATTAGCTATTTAAATAATTGTTATGAACATTTCCATATGTGTATGTCTTAGCCATGTTTACTACTAAGCATTAGCTGTGAGCATCATTTTGCGCCGAGGGTTCAGCACTTAAGTGCTTTCATTTAATAGAGCAATAGAGTTAACAACTCTATCAGCTCTTTGTCTATCTCTCTGTCTCTACTGTACAGCAATTGATGTATGCAAAGAAAATGAATATTATATTATTTGTGGAGCTCACTCTACTTGTGTCAATTCTCCTGACACTGAATATGGCTATACATGTGAATGTGACTCTGGGTACTCCCGTTCTGGCAACTCTTGCTATATAACTGGTATAATAAGAATTGTAAAACTGAAGAACACTTTAATGTGATATACATACACTGGGACCTTCTCAAAGTGAACACCTGTACATCTGAAATGTTCACTCCAGCAAGAGTTTCATTCACTTTTTCTGCCCTTTACTGATAGATTTGTGTATTATTTGATCTCTGACATATGGAAAACCTCTCCTTAAAGGGACATAGCTAGCTGTTGATCCTAATTCGGAGGTTCCACTCTAATAATTTTTCGTTCCTGTTGATGTAGGGTTGGTTCATATAGTATGGATCACCACCTTTTTATTGTTGGCAGTGTTAGTCTCCATCTTCATCTTTATTCTCATTCAAAGATATGTCAAGAATAGGTGAGTTGGAGAGAATTATATGTAACACACTATCTGTTGAACTAGGGACACTTCAAAGTCCTATTACTGGTCAATACATTCGTTGCTTCTTCAGAATGGACACCCTGTTAGAATAGACACTATTCCTGGCTCCAAGTTTGTTCCATGCGTGGGGTTCCACTGTGCTCCTTACCATGACAACCTCTATATATGCATAATGGGTAAAATTTCAGATCTGTTCTTTTTATGGAGGTTCTACTGTCATAAGATAAACAACATGCCTTTACCTAAAACTCGCCCTATGTGAAATTTATATACATGCTTTTGTAGTAATTATTAGCTACGTAGTATTTTCATCAGAAATTATGATTATGAGTTGCGTGATTTCATAGGAATGTGCGATACATATGTACAAAGAGTGTATAACATCCTCACGTAGTAGTACATGAAGGCTAAATTTAGTACAATTGGAATGAAATTGCATTCGTTCATGTCTGTCGCGTTGCCTTTGCGCTCTCTCTGGGCGGCCTAGGTTGCCTTCTTAGACTTGTCTGCCTTGCCGCTTTCAAAGCTTTTAGAAAAGTGTGCAATAACAACTTATTGCACACTTAAGTGTACATTAAGCTAGTTATTGCACACTCTTTAAGGCAGTCTGATTAGTCAGATGTCATGTGACTAGCAACAATATAAGGATGTTGTTAAGAGTTCACTATAATGAGGTTGTCCTCACTTCGAAGGTAGGAAATGTATGAATTGTTCATAAGCCCTGTTTACACGGACACAAATTAAATGTACTTTCCACTATCACTCACTATGTATCTAGTGTTGAAGTACTTGATTAGCTACAAATGTGGCCAAGAAAGCATCTTTAACATCCACTAGCCAATGGAGAAATATGCTCAAATATTATACACTATTGTGCCCGTGAATCCCATGTCCTATGTAAAGTACCTGCTACGTTGATCTCTATTCCAGAGCTAAGTATTTGCAAAGACTCTAAAATATCCAATTAGCTGGTGTTTTTTGGCTTCTGTGTGTTGGAAATCTAGCATAAAAGGTGACTCCTCTCCCGTATACTGTTACAACTTGAAACATTATATATATAAGGATGCATATATTCTTCATTGGTGAAGCCCTACTCGAAAGTATCCACTTAGTTAGTGCCTTTTATGTCGAGTTGGTTTCGTAATGGAACATCTCTTGTGTTAGCTTCAAAGATTACAGTTTAGCCTGTCTCTAATGGACAACTTGGATCCAGAAGTATCAGTTATTATTGCAGGGTGTCCACTATAAAGACGTTGCAATTATGTTAATCAGTAGCTAGTAAGTTAGGACACAGTCCGCTATATCAAGGTGTCAACTATAGAGGGGTGTTTATTGCAGGATTCCACTATATCTATGTATTTACCAATACAACACATAATATGCATACACATTACCAGCACATAGGGAGACACTCTATATAGGTAGGGATGGCTGAAGTGAAATCTCAAGTGATCTAGCACAAGAACTGCTTATAACTCGGCCAAAGTTTTAGAAACTCACACCACGTCACATTGATCTGTAGCCACAGATATGCTAAAACACTGCCTGGCTATCCTTGGCACTTCGCGTTAGAAATCATTCATGGCCATTTCTTGGATTTTTGTCATCATCTCTTCTTAAGTCCCGATATCTGAGATCGGCCATCAATTCTTTTACAGAATAACTCGCCTGCTTACCGACACGTGCATGGACCTCAAGTGATCGTGTTTTCTTCATCCTCGCTACACCATAAAATTCAAGCATTTACTCAGAGAGCCTACCTATATAGTTTCACAATACCATTTCCTTAGTCAGTGCACATGTGTATGTATACTTTATAGATTCACGTGTGCAGTCTGTCATGTTAGCTTGTACCTCTCTAGACCATGAGTTTGTTTGAAGCTATAAACCTATACTGTTGAGTTTTCTCGTCAGGGTCTTCTTGCCAATAATGTAGTTTTGTGGTGAGATTACGAAGCCACAAAAATGTTTTTGCATCATTTAGCAAGAACAGTACCTTCATTATATGGGTGTTGGTCCATGACGTCACCTGACTGGTGCGTGACTGTCATATGCCCCTTACTTCTGGAATAAAATCACTTTTTCTCTGCATAGGCGAGACAGCCTGTTGCATGGAACTGTCAGCGCTAAACTAAACAGAACTTTGTGGAAGAGCAAAGACAGAATGGAAACTGAGCAGCTAGCAGACTCATGCAAGGTGAAGAACAGCGACTTGTCATAATAGCTATGAACATACTTTAAAACGGGAGATTGTGGTTAATAACACTATGAATAATTATTATTTTCTAACAAATATTAAAGCTGGCTGGTTTTTGGTGAGAAATTCAACTTAGTAGAGCAAAGATGTCACTGCTTGACATCGGTCCAGTACATCTTTTTTGTCATGACAGTAACTTACTATGCTAATTGTAATAATACGAAGAAATGATTTTTCCACTTGTACCTACACTCACGGTGCAGTTAGTGGTGTCATATACTAAGCCATTTAGGTAGTATAAATATAACATTAGTACGAGATGACCATGGACTCTACAAATGAAACTAACTTAAAAATGTACTATCACATGTAAAAATGCTATAAGTTGATTGATTGCAGAAGTGAATCAAGATAAAAAATTATAACTAGCCCTAGGGAACATCATGTTGTAAGGTGTGCCTATGATGTAGACAAGAGCTGGTGGCTACAAAGGGATGCCATGTTTTACGTCCACCATTCGATACGTCTATCAAGAGTCAGTCGCTCTAGCAATGAGAAGTAGTGGATATGGTATTTCTCTGAGAACCCAATCAGTTTGATGGAAGTATTTCTTCTAAGAGACCTTAAAATCTGTTTAATTTCATGGTATTCCAAAGGAATAAGTAGTGTCAATTTCTTTAAATTTCTTCCCCTCATTATTGAGCTAATTATAGCTGCACTTGGTGATTCATCTTTAGACTTTAATAGATTGTAGTTTGCTGGATTGAAGAAAACTGTTGGGTAGCTTGGTATCAGTGCCTGACATGTGCCGTTTAAGATTGGGAAACGGTGTTGTTTAACAAAATCAGTTGTGCTAATTTCTAGTTCATACAAATTATCACCTAGTGAAGTTTGGTAGAAAATGTCACTGAGGGTCACCTCCTTTGGCAAACTGATAATTACTGTTTTTAGACAAGATCTAGTGACTAGTATTCGAATCAAGCTAAGGGGAGAAGCACTGGAATCAATAGTAACAGAGAGTTTTTGAATATTCCTATTGGGTTTGATAGCATTAGCTAGAGCATTAACACTCTGGTTATTGTCAGGAAAACCAACCACAGACACATCCTGAATGTGTTTTAGTTTATTCAAAGCTTCAAAGAACTTTGCTGTGCTTGCAGGTAGTGCAGGATTTAGATACACAAAAAGTAGTATCAAGTTTGGTAGTGAGTCCAAAGTTTCTACAAGGTGGTCAAATTCTAGTGAATTAAATTTACGCCCAAATATTACGAGTCTCTTTAATGCCAGTAGAATAGATGATGGAAAATGAGAGAAGTACTCTAAACCGATGCTTTTTATTCGATTATTTCCCAATATCAACTCTTCCAGATATCCTTTGTGCCTTTTCTGGGATTTTATTCCACTGGCGAGAGTCTTGATCAATTCAGGCTCATAACCACCCCATGGTAGTTCTACCACCCAAGCATTCTTGCATGATGCTATGCTGTATCCCACAGTGTAAACATCGAAGTTTGATTCACACTGAATGAGACATTTGGCTGTACCAAAGAGAAATTCACATCTTGCCACGTCCTGCATTTCATAGAAGTACCTCACAAGGGACGTCTTAACTCGAAACTCATCAGTTTTTACCTGATACTCACCCTTCCTCGTGTATCTCAAAACCATCATCTTTTGCTTTCTCTTTATCTTAATGTGTTTCAGTTTGGTCATTCCGGCTAAAAACATAAGAATAACATCAAACTTTTTCAGCTGAAAGTACCATTGGTTCTGTTTCACAGGAGGAAGTTGAGACACATAGACTGCAGCCATGTATTCTTGAAATGTCAAGTGTAAAAAGTTGTAGGTAACTTCCTCACCCTTGCTGTAGAGAGTGCTCACGTTACTCATGAGCCCAAGGTGATTGTTGCATCCTTTTGGTAGCTTATTGAATATTACAGTATCTGAAATGCGACCATTCAATGCCAAATAGCTTATGTTCAATAGATTGTTGTAGAGCAGCTTTTCTCTTGGGAATTTGTGAACTAATTTAACATCGGGTACGTCAGCGCCATGTCGTTGCAAGAGAGTCAGAGTAAGGTCATTGTAGAGTTGTGTCTGTGTGTGAGGAACCACCTTATTTGAGAGAAAGTTTTCCCTGTAAATATCCAAGACCAGAGTGCACAATAGAGGATTATACATCATGGCTTTCACCATGGGATTTAGCACGTAATACTTTTTGAAGCTTGCTAACATATCTGCCCGTCTTTCAAAGAAAGTTTCAGCACGCTGCATTATTTGTGAATCTGAAAAACCGACAACTTCAATGTGTTTGTCAAAAGAGTGCATGGTTTGTAGTTGAACTCGAGCTGAGGGTCTACTAGTGATCAAAAGTGTTGTGTTTGGAAGCACCAACCCTCTAATAATATCACTAATCAAAGAGTCATTACGAAGATAGCTCGGAAACTCGTCAAATCCATCCATGACAAGTAGGAGACCTTCTCCTTCATTTTCTTCTACAAATTCTACAACAGATTTCACTACAGAAGCATTTGTGTGATGAAATAGTTCGGTTATATTATGTGCATTTTGAATTCTAGCATCTCTAAGCCGGAGAAGAACAACTAGAGGGAAATCGATGCTCCTCATGGCCCACCGTCGGCAAAGTTCCCATGCAAACGTACTTTTACCAATTCCTGGAGCTCCTTCAAGAAGAATAAACTTTGTAGAGTTTCGAGGTAAGAATATATCACTCTCATTGATAGGCTCCTTAAATCGAAGTATTTGGTCAATGTGTCCTTCCAGTGTCAGGCGTGTAAAGTTGTCAGCTTCTCCACGACTAACCATTTCATTTCTCACTAGAGCCAGTCTGATGTACACTCTACTTGATATTGGTGGCCATTTATCGGCTGTGACAACACTTTCATCCAAGTAATATCCTTGAAGATACTTAATGTAGTGTTTTAGTAAATAAGATGCTCCTGCAAACCACTGTGGAGTATCTTCAGGTTTTCTAGTTCCACAAAAACATTCTTCATTTCCTATATCAATAGAAAAAGAAATTAACATTTCCTTACTCACATTACAAGTATTGTAGCTACAACATCCTTGTGTATTGTATTAGTCTAGTGTGCTACGTAGCAGGGGTGTGGCCAGTATAGATGAAAAAGAGGCATACCGGTAATTACCACCCCTACTTTTGCCAACTTTGTGTAAAATTTAATACCACAAAGAGCACAAGTAGTACGACCACAGAGTTGCCTTTCTATTACTAAATCCTAGCTACTTCCCTCAGAACTGTAAGTAGCTAATATATCATCTTACAGAAAAGATACGCTATTAGAGAGCTATATAACAGTAGCTACTTGATCTAGACACTTACCAAATTTTAATTCCCTGAGTTTGTTAGCCAACCTCACAATGGGTGGCTGAAAGCGTGTTTCTAGAATATCAGCAATATTACACGCTACTTGACAAGGATTGTCTGTGACTTGTTCGTTATAGTGAATCTGAACTGTTGTCCTCCGCTGACACATAAACACATCATCCAGGTCTTTAGGGCATTTTCTCTTAATGTCGCGAGTGTTTATTTCAAGACCTTCCGCGATCTTTTCCCAGTCTTCTACTTCTTTCAGTACATCTACTATCTTCCTTATATCCTTTCCTGGAATAAAACGAAAATACGGAAATTTCCACTTCAATAGCTAGGTACATAGCTAAATCCTTGGTCTCTCTACGCACGTTTCTATTATGACATTCTGTTGTATATACCTCGATAAGCCGGTCTTTGTTCTATGCACGCTAGTAAGAGCAAGACATATCCAACCACGGTGAAGCTGGTCATTCTTCCGGGCTCTCACACACAGCCCCACCCGATTGGCGCATGCGCATGGGTACCATCCATGAGCGGTCGGTGATAAGCATTTAACTCACATTCCAGAGAAACGAGTGCAGCAGGGGCGTAGGCAGGATTCTAGAAAAGCAGGGGCAATTTCGCGAGCTCGAGGAAATAATTAGATTCGAATTTAGTGACTATGTTAAGATTTCAACAGCTGACTAACCATCATAAAGGTATGGAATGCATGTATGCATTACTAAATTTGTCAACAAAGAATTGAATCTAAACGTAACCCAGCTATCCCTGTGGCAATAATATAAGGAGACTATGATGACATCACCGAGTGTGTAGGGAATCACGTGACACTCATCCATGGGTCATGTGATAATGTAACTTAAATATTTAATCCCTATCTTGTCTACACCTACCAAGTCACTCCTATACTTTGTCTCCTTGCTTTTTAGACATCCCTATATTCCACAATTTGTCTACAATATACATGAAACCAATATCAAAAACCCAAGTGAAAAGTTGTTGGCAGTGGTTTTAACAAGATGAATGAAGGTTAGTATGAAGCAGGCAAGGAAACATCTGATGTGAAATTACTTGAAAGCCATATAAATCAAATATCAAGATCTAAGGGGAGCAACATATAGCTAACAGGTGATCCGGTCAACAATCTCTATTCTATATATTGTTCTATGGATCCATCCATTGATTCCCATGTTAGTCTATTTACTTGCCAGTTTACGAGACATGCCCAAATTTAAATTTACTTTAGTGTTTTTAATTTGGGTATTTAGTGACAGTGATAGTTTAGAATTCATACATTGTTCACATCTAAGGACAATAACAAAGTTATAAAGATCCTAGCAAACCAACTAATAGCAAATAGTCAAATATTCATGAACATAATTTAGCTAAATCTAATTCTAGTATAAATTCTCAAACTAGCTAATTAAAGATACTTATTAGAAGTTATGTTGCACATAGGAAATGATGGTCATCTTGATACTTCCTCGTCCCACTGGATAATATTTATCCACTTTATACATATTACCATAATAAGGTAAATTGATTTTAGCGAGCGTGCTGATCTGTGTGTCAATCATGCCAGCATTTTTATCAAATAGTTGTATTTCGTAACTCCTCCATGGACCATAGTCAAATTTGTGCTTTTCATTCCACATAGGATACCGTGTGTTGGGCCAATATGTAGTATTCCATACTGTTGCTTGGCCAGTTAGATTGTAGACAGCTACAGAAACATATGGATCACTCAGTGTGTTGTCTTCAGGATCCATGTCAGGCAAATTTATTCCAAATTTGATGTGCACGTAGAATAAACGATCACGAAGAACTTGATATTCGTAAGTGACATTTACATCGCAGGCAACGTTGGCACAGTGTAGGCAGTTACTACATTTAGGGGCATGTTCTTGTAGAGCAATAGTTTGTGACATTGTCATTGGAGTGTTGGTAAGGTGATCCCACACCCTGAGTCTGAGTAACTGCCAACCAAAACTACCGGGAAACGAAAACCACTCATTCCAAACAGGGAACTTGGTATCAAACTTAATTGATGTTTGTCTGAGATATTCCACTCCATCGAAATCCACTGCACTTATATTTATGTATGGCTTATTAGATCTTTCTGGTATATCTAGATCCCGCAAATTTTGACCATAACTAATTTTTACCCACAGTGACCCAGCGACTCCAGCACCTGGGCAGTTATAGAGGCGGCTTATCTCTGTACCATCTTTTGGACTAATGCGGTACTGATGTCCAATTATTGGCTTTCCTTGAGCATTATATGCTTCCCAGTTATTAATTTGCATTGTTTTGCATCCTTGGCAGTTAGCAAATGCGTCAAGGTTATAGTGCATTATAGATCTATAATCGTACTGAGAATCTTGGAAATCAATGTATTTATCTTTTCTCTTGTCAAAATTAAACAAGTCTGACCAAAAAATATTCCGGCTGAGAATTGTAATGTATGAGTCTCGATCTGGTCTGGATTGTTCGTGCCACAATCCTAGAGAATGTCCAATTTCATGTTGAATAGACACGATACTATTCACACACCATGTTGGCAAGTTTATTGTTTGTTTTCCACCTCTTCTTCCAACTAGACTATTACAGTTACTATGTAAAGGCTTAATGAAATAGATGTAATCATTTTCTATGGTGCGTTCAATAAACCTCAAGCATGTTACTGATTGCCACCCTTCAATTGCCTGTTCTATATTTCTTTTTTCAGCCTGACTAAAGTCGTCATCAATTTTGTATGGAACTGTACGATCTTGCCACTTTGTTCCTTCCTCATTATGAGCAGCTTGATAATGTACACCACGTTTCGTAGCAGCTGAAGCTTCCAGCTGCCTTTTCTCTTGTTCACTCATATAGTACATTTTCTCTATTTCCTCAACAGTAGCCACGATATCACCTTCAAAATCATGAACAATGTGATTAGACTCTATGTGTGCAGTTGAGTCACGTGACTCCTTCGTGTTAGAGTCTTCAATTTCATTGGATTCCTTTTTATATGGATAATATTTCTCTGTGACAGGCTCAGGTGACAGCATTTCTGTGTCTCCACACTCCATGCCCAGTTGTGTATTGCAATTAATTTTCTCATTGAACACTGGTTCTTCCTTTGGGACTATTTGCTCTTCAGTTGGAACTGTTTTCTCAGGATAACCATGCATTGGTACATTTACTTCCCAAGCTGGAAGAGCATCCAACTGAGAAAAGCTCCACAATGCCACAGTTAGAAGAAGGATGAAATCTTTAATGTTTAAGAAGATAAAATTCAATGTATCATCTAGTAATGTACAGCTGCTGGATGACACAGAATTAAAAAACACAGCCTAAGCCTAAGCCTATACAGTGAACAGTGATTACATTTCATCGTTGGAATTATTATCCTTTGTCGATCCTTCTTTCCAGCTTGGTGGGTGTTATTATGTGCTTGAAGTTCTTTGCCAATTGCTCAGAGATGAGTGATGAATGGACAAGTTTCTGTTCTTTTATAGTGTCACTGGTTGGCTGGTTGGTATATTATGAGCTCTAAAATAACAATCCCTCTGAGTAGGCAACAGATATCTTCTCAGAATTGGGATACTTAGCTACCTCATGCAGTGCAGGATATTAGGAACTACTGTTATTTGTGTAAACAATAAGCAGTAAGATGAGACCATGTGCATGTTAGCTATCATGCTTCCAGGAACAGAGCCCTAGGCTTCACCATGAACTGGTAAGTCTGACCATACTATCTCCTTCTCATGAAATCGTACGTGGTGGTGACATTTTTCAAAGCCAATACCGAATTGCCGTCTATAAATACTAGTGTGCATTGGTGACAGCGGAAGCGATCCCAGAACGCACTCGAATTGTTTGGAGTATACAGCTAGGATCAGCTACGGCTATCGTTGATGATCTTCGCATAATTATAGCCAACGTATACCATACTTACATCTCATTACATCTCATCTCGCGTGAGAGATTAATTTTAGCTATACCGCCAACGCTAGATAGAAGCTGCTGAGACTTTCGAACTCCTTTGTCGACCTTGTTATGTAGTTAAGAATTTTTTCTCGTATTCCCATAAATAGAAGTGAGTAGTTGCCGGAGCATGCATAGTTTGTTGGCCATGACCATAAGTCTCTGTAAACCACAACTACTTCGCAGAACCGGCGAGCATAACTACCGCAGAAGGACAGCGTACGTGCTGTGCCTTCACATACATATAGACAACTTCCGCCCGTTCGCATCACTAGGCTGGGCTCGCCAATAATTATAAGCGCCGCGCACTCAACCGAAGCGGTGCGTGGAGAGACGCTATCTCAATATCTACTCAGCTGCGCCTATAGCTTGTTCTGTTTTGCTTACAACCATTTATATATTTATGGTAGCATCTGATAACTAGGTTAGATATACATTTAATTTACATTACATTTACGGTACTCGTTCTGTGTGTCTCTGTGTCTGTCTGTGTGTCCGTAATCGCACATCTTACTTCTCGACGCATATTTCGCGCTGTAACTGCAGCTACATTTCGTGCGATAAATGTCAAAAATATTATGGGGTTTTTCCTGAAATCGCTTTGTTGCCGAGATGTAGCGATTTTCTAGCCTCGTTCCCAGGCCTTCCCGCTAAACGTTTGCGTTTACGTTGATCGTTTG
>JAODVQ020263469.1:0-12967 GCA_025400075.2 Phenganax stokvisi
AACAACAAAAATACCGATACCGATATTTTTATTTTAGTGCCGATACGCCGATATGGATATCGGTGCATCACTATTATCACTATTTATTTATTTCTTCATATTCATGCAAAAATCTGCACAGTGAAGACATAGTCGTAGGAGATATGGTTTGGAGACTTGACCAAAGTCTTTTTTGTTCCGTCTTTTTGTTCATTTTTATGCAAGCTTGTGCATGGTGAAGACAAAGTCCCTTGTTTACGTAAACTAACAGACGGTAAGACTTTGGTCATGCGTCCGAACGACAAACCAAAGACTACGCTCTACTCAATTAGTACCTTACCTTAATCTGTGTTTCGGCAGCGTTTTGCGAATAAAATGGCGGTCGTCCAACAAGCATTTCATACAAAATAACACCAACTGACCACCAATCGCAGAGATGCGTATACGGGATGCGCATTAGCACTTCAGGAGCAATATAATTGGGCGTCCCAACCAATGAATGCGCTTGGCACCTCATGTGCTGACGAATATGACGCCTGGCCAGCGGTTTGGCCCCATCTACAGCATGGCCACATCTGCATTTATGTTCCTTGGCCCAAGTATCATCAAGATCCATACTAGGGTTGCGGGAGTGCCCACGGGGCAGGGTTCCACTCTGGTAATATTTCGAGTCGTGGGTCCATCGAAAACCTGTACACAATCCAAAATCGGTCAACTTTATATGACCGTCTGCATCTATAAGCACGTTATCCGGTTTAATATCTCGATGAATGAAACCCATACGATGCACTGATTCAATAGCAAGTACAAGTTCTGCAATGTAGAATCGAGCCATATCTTCCTGGAAGAAGCCTTGCTTGATTAATAGACTCATCAGGTCTCCTCCTGGAACGAACTCCATCACGAAATACAAGTTATCCTTGTCTTGAAAAGAGTAAAATAATTTCACGACCCATTCATTATCAGCTTCGGCTAATATATCTCTTTCGGCTTTTACATGGGCTACTTGATTGCGCTTTAGCACTTCACTCTTTTTCAATATTTTCATGGCGTAAAGAGAACCTGATTGTACATGCCTGGTGAGGCACACTTCACCAAAAGCGCCGACTCCTATTGCTTGAAGTTTCTTGAACATACTCATATCCATTTTGCTTCGTTTCAAACGGATATAATTCGATTCTTTCTGACTCAAAATTTTTCTCATTTCGGACTGAGCATCTTCGGAAAGATGGATCTTCGCCATTTCTTCCTCCAGTTGTACTCTACGTTGTTCCCGCTCTTTCTGCGCTTTCAACAAATTTTCGACTCTTTGCTCCATGTAGAACTTATACGCTTGAGGTGACGTATGCGGTCGCTGTGTTCGGGATTCGCCGTTGATGGGAGATCCCGAGCTTTCACGTTGCATAGAATCGAGTTCGGGTCGCCCTCGCACGTGGACAACTAGAGTACCGGTTTTGTTCGTAACCTTGCTCGGCATGTCATCTTCATTTTCCTCAAACGAATTCATGGACACAAGTTCAAAGCCAGGAAATGATTCGTCTTCGATCGTAGAGCGTTCGGAAGAGCCGTCGGAACTCACCGACATGCCGTCAATGGACGGAACATTTCGATGCGACCACTGTTCAAGCTGATTTGACCGCTTATCGAACTGGTTTGGTCGGTTATCAAACTGATTTGACTGGCTGTCGAACTGGTTTGACTGGTTATCGAACTGGTTTGGCCGGTTATCAAATTGGTTTGACCGGTTTGGAGGTTCATAGTAGGATTGCGTTGAAGAATAAGATTTCATATCGCTTTCGTTACTTAGATACGATGCTAGGGAACTTTGACTGCTGTTGGAGGCAGGCGGAGGTCTTGACGGCTGATAGGGTGGTGGATGCTGTTCCGATCTTTGTATATAACTACGTGAAGCATTCGGTTGAAAATAATGCGAGGCTGCTGAACTATCGCGATAGTCCATCGCAGGCTCAGGTCGAAGATACCCACTTTGCATGCTGGGATAACCATGAGAATCGTGTGTATCACGTGCAGCAGGCATGGTCACTGGGCTAGCCTGAACAGACACGCGGAATGTCGCTGACGGACCGGGTTTTTTTGATACCACGGGGGTAAAACTTGCAGGAGGGACATTAGCTTGGGCACCATTTGCTGTGTTGAGGCTAACTTGGACTTGAAACTGTGGGGCAGCCATCTGTTGGTTAGCGGGATACCCTGCACCCATATGGTAGTTACCATGGTTACTGTTTGTTGACGTAGGCACTTGTTTTGGTCCCAAAGTGTAAGGACGAGACGTATACAATGCGCCGCCTTCAGGAATCCCCGGTCGGGTATAAGGTACCGGAGATTTACCCCTACTCGGTAGATCCGGTCCAGTAGTGACCTTCCACTCTGCTTGGGAAATCGTCCTGTTCCCCGCCGGTAAAGCGGTGGTTTGCATGTATTTTGAAGTCTCCACTTTGCTAGTTAGATGGGTGGCTATAGGCTCGGATGAGGGACTATACTTCCCCTTCTGGGAGGCAAGCCTATAAGGTGGGGGAGATTTAGTTGGGAATGCCATTTGGGTGATGGTGGGTTCCCGGGGACGAGTGACATTTGGGTTTATCCTTTGGAAGCCATCATTGTGGGCCATGGCTCGGACAAAGTCGAAACTCGATGGAGAAAATAGACTTTGAGATAATGCATCCTGGAAAAAATACAAAACTTAGTTCTATATTCATAAGCATTGATACGATAACTGTTATGATTAATTCTAGTGTCCAGTTACCTTCTTTTTATTATTACATGTTTCTGTAAACTCGAATTATAGTAATTAGAAATATGAGCTGTGTAGCAAAAAAAACGTGAAAATTTTCGACCGAATTTTTCTATGAGACAGGGAAAATATATTTCCTTTCTAACCACACATTGACGAAGTCTATGAACAAATAAAGTTCAATCCAGTGAATTCTAAAGACAGGAAAACCAACTGTTTTTAAACAATCTGTTTGACATTCGCCTAAAATGACATTAGACACGTGTTTTTAAATGAAATATTAATTTTGATTTCCTTGACAAGAAATATTCTTTTTTCCGTTAAGAGATAAATCAGGTTCCAAGCAGTCGATGGGAAATATTTATTAATTTAATCTGGCATTTCAAAACGATCGCGGTTTTGCAAAACTGACAGTTTCTTAATGGTTGTGAAACCAAGTTGCCATATGCTCAAAACTGCTGTAAAGATGATATCACAATCTACTCATCTCAACAATGTAACCTAAATTTTCGTAAACTTTGTTTAGATTTAAAGTTTGTGAAAAAGAACGCGTTTATATTAAATTCAATGTAAATGCAATGTCATATAAACCAGACCCTATTGAGTTCATTGGCAATTTTTTCGGTGATCGTTGATGAATACACAATTTCGCTAGTTTGACATAATTGTCTTCTTTATTGATACCTAACAATGGATCACAAGGGATTGGTGATGAATAACGATGATGTATGAGAACCAGGTTTTTGGGCGTGTACCTTTTAGCCATTTAATAGAAGCAATATATAGTGTATAATCACTAATTAAGTCGCACGCAAAAACTCTCAGTTTGACACCAAAAACCACAGGAATTTCTAAGGCTAAACTGGATCATTAAGAAATGATTTTTATAATGAAAACTGCTGTTCCCTGCACCTATTGAAAATTGATGGGGATTGTTTTAGACTACCAACGTAGCCTTTTGATTTAATTAGTAAAGTATTTGGTAATTAGATTGACCTTATCTCCAGCGGACCAGTAACTGAGCTCCGTCTATGTTCGTTTTTTTCCCCTTCAAAATGTACTATATTTCTGTGGTACATGTTCTATCAGTTCTAAAACATCTGACAATTTTTCTTGTCAACTAATTGCAAAATAAAGTACTCCAACGCACCCACCTTTGTACTTTTACTCTGTCTAACACCACATGATCTACTTGTCAAAGTGAGTATTTAACAAGAGAAATTGTCAGCTAGTTCTGTGAACTCATTAACTCATTCAGTGACAATGCACTCCAGTGCACCCTACTTTGTTATTTTACTCTGTCGAACACCAGATGATTTCAGCAATCACAACGAGACTCTTCCATTTTAATGCATCATATTGTCCTCTCACATATTTTAAATCAATTTAGAAATGTAACATGATCCAAAACTCCGCTAACTAAATATTTTCGCCAATTAAACACTGTCATAGGAATTCCAGTTGGAATCGCCACTGGATATTTAGACACAAATATTTACAGTTGAACACTCCACTTCTTTAAAGTGCAAGGATTCAAAATACAAAAAAGTCAATGGGGATTGGACAATAGGATATACCATAACATATTTGGCACAGTCAAGTCAATTTTGTCATCAAATACTAAATTGGCTAAGCGCCAGAACATTCCATGGACAAAGTTTGACTTTTATTGAACCCATGTGTTTTGACAATCAAAACGAAGCAAAATTTTTGAAAACAGCACCAAATTTTAGGAGGTTCCATTTTGTTTTAGTTTATTGCAAAATCAAAAAAATGTTCTGGCAAAAGGATATAAAATACTTAGTTTAATAAGAGATATGTATGGAACATAATATCTTGTAAATTTTATCTGTTTTTGCAAGTGAGCACACACATTGGTAGGGTTAGGTTAATGGAAATCAAGTTAGTGAGCTAGGTAACGTAACTCTGTGTTTCAAAGTACAAATATTCCAATAATGTTGTTATGGTGAAATTAAAAAAAGGATGATATACAATCTATTATAGTAATTAAACATAAAAAGATCTAGCTCCGGTGCTACTGTATGCTACATCGAAGCTTGAACTGCGCTGATACATACAAAACAGAGGCAACTTCAAAATCGGTTATAAAAATATCATTTTTGACTTGTGAAATTATTACGCTACACGGTGTCTGTTTAGCACATTTCACCCAAAGGGTATAATCTCCTAACAGATTTTTTTTAAAGCACAAAAGAAAACACGTCAAAATTCACATGTTCCCACGAGTTTTAAAATTCTTTTTTAGAAAAAAAGGCTTGTCGAACGAGGAAATTGTCGTTTTCGTTCGAAAGAATCTATTTCGAACAAAAAACTTGTCGATTTCATTCGAAGGAACCATTTAGAACAGAAATAAAATTCCAAATGGCATTTAGAAAGAACAATTATACAGTTTTGAAAGTAACAACATTCCAAATAGCAGTTACATGGCTTCCTAACTTCTCGATTTCATTTGAAGAATTTTTAATTTGAGCCTTATACTATTTTGGCAAAAAGTCCCCGTCTTTTACAATTCTGGAACAAATCAGAGCCAATCTCAAGAAATAAAAATAGCTGTACGAACTATCAAATTCAACGCCATACACCGACATAACTCAAGCTAAACGCTGCGTGTTATGCGGAAAAAACATTCTTTGTTTTTGTTCTCGAATATTGAAGAACATTTTTGAATTCCTGAATGTTTCAATTTAACTACAGAACGAGTTCGAAGGAACATATCATTTTGACATTTAAAGAATTTTAAAGTACTCAAAAATAGCATACGGAAAAGCAAAATTGTGTGTACATAACCGGTTTCAGATTCACTGATGTGGTACATAGAAATTGAAGACAAACCGCTATCGATAACACCCTTAAAACCGATCAATAACTTAAAACAAAACTAAGATCGCCTCGTTTTTCTTACCTTGGAAGTTAAAAAGAACCCATTGAAGTTTACAAAACCGCAGCCGCTTTAAGGTCTATGTATTCAAAACACTATACTTTTAAACAATAAAAATTTGCATGATTTTGTAAGGGCGATTTAGATGAGGAAAATTCCGTAGCAAAAGCTTTTTATATCGAGGAATTATTGCTAGTAAAGATACACATTACGCGTAATAAAATCCAATGAAAACAACAAAATCAACAAACCTCGTTATTTATAAAATTTTGCATATTTCCAACATATTGTCCATTTAATTCGTTCGAACTTTGAATGGAACATTCAGAACTTGAGCTGGAGTACCCAGATTCATCGTAATTTCTGCTAGCGTGTACATGTTGTTCATGTGGTCCATTCCCTTCGACAAAATTATTTCTTTGAACGGGGAATCGCGATGGTACACGTTGATTTGATGATGTGTTCACATGGCCTTGATATGTAACCTGTGCTGTTGTCCCCTCTAGCTTAGCTTCGCCAATATTCTCCGGCTCACGTCGTAAATGTCTTAAGTTATCGCGAATCTCTTTGAGCATCTGATTATGGTTAAAAACCATCGGCGTATGTACGTGATTTTGTTTTCCTCGTTCAGCCATGATAGAAAATCCCGAACTTGACACGTTTTCTCAATTTGAAATACTCTTAAAATAGCCTTTTCACGAATTAAAGCCTTTCAATGATATAATTAAAAGTAGCAAATTCTTCATTCTAATCGACATTTAGAAGCCATTTCGGCATTCGAATGATTGTACGAATATTCGCCAAAAATGCAATTAGAATTTTCGACTTATACAATATTTGTATACAGACCATGGAATAGAGGTCAAAAATCGCTCTAGAACGCACCCAATAACGAAATAAACTATTTACTATTCGTCGAACGCCATTAGATAATCTTTTCACGGTTAATATCCACAGAAAAAGCCCAGGAAAGCGACGAAACGCGACTCGACGGCAAACAACATGTATAGTTGATTACTACCAAACACATTTCTCAAATTCCAAATTTGAAGCATTAATATGCTTCCACTTGAAATTCCACAATTTCTCAGAAGAATCTTCTGTACAGGAAAATTTTCTTGGCAAAATATTCAGTCTTTTTGAGGAAAGTATTTTCGCCATTGAACCGTTTAAAACCGCAAAAACATGCATAAATCCATTGTCACTGTGCTTTTGCCGCAAAAATTACACGATGGCTTAGGTGCAATGCTTTGTAATGGTTAGCATTTCATGGGAGGTTATTTTATTGAGAGGAGTCAAGTGGCAGGTGCCAAGCTTTATTATTAATAGTAACAACACAACTTCTTAAACATTCTTAAGCACAATTTTTAGCTGCAGTACTTCAGAAAAATAGTTGGTTCAGGTAAATCTGGCCACTTAATAGAAGCAGAATAACCTACTTAAAACATCAGTTGGACCTCCTGCATGGGTGGGCACGACCGTTTAATGGAAGTGGCTGTTTACCAACGAGATAGTTTTGTTGAAGTTATACTGCAACTATGTTGAGACTTCAATGCAACCATCCAAAAGAGAGTGGTTGCTTCATAGAGGTTTGTCTGTAATTCAGAACACTGACCTGCTCTTAACTTTGACAGTGTTCGTGCCTTGATCTAAATACTTCGACAAATGCCCTAAAAAAGAAATATTTTTACTTCCCTATAAAATTCAAACACAATATTGCATTTTTTAAAAAAACTACTCACTTTTCCGCCGCTTTGAAGATAACAAAACAAAGCAACAAAACTGCTTGTGTTTGTTAAGACTTTACAGCAGACCTTGAAAGTCGCACTTTATTGGAAGCAAAAGATAAAAAAAAACACAGTGAACAAACCATTCTTACATATTTCAGTAAAGTACTGTCTTGGCCAACTTCTCTCGCCATTACTCTTGCAAAAGTAATCTTCTTCTGCTCCTTTTTACGTAACTTTTAAGAGTAACTTTAACAAATATTTTTTTCGACATTTTAAAATTTTCTTCGGCGGGAAAACTAGAGTCTGGGCACGTGTTTGGAATTGACCAATCACAGCTCTTCTCTCTTTCAACTTTCCTAGAAGTTAAAATTTCGTTAAAATTAGGAAATTAAGATTGAAGTTATCTTCACTTAAAGGAAGCAAGAACTTCTGAGGTTACTAAAGTTACTATGAATTTATTGTGGATAGATTTGGTCAATCCAAGGGATAATCACCATCACAGCGGGATAGCATTCCTTTGCCGGAGATATCTGTCAACCGATGTATCAAATAGAGGCGAACTGCTAAAATTAAAGCCAACAATGTACGTAAATGAACAGCTTTCCAGCTGAGTCGGCGACAAATAGGAATTTTTTCCGCTTTCCTTGTTTGCTTTTTTCCGTTGGTTTACCACACGCGTGCAAAGCCGCGCGCGATACCCATCATATGGAAATATGGGGAAAAGCTGTGCCGAGAGATAGCCTGGGTACGAGATTATTGCAAGTAGTTAAAGGCGCATCGCCACGCCTCATATTTGACTCCTGATACAGGAATGATAATTTTAACTACAGATATTGTCTATACGATATTACAATGAACCACACCTTCATCCTAAAATTCAATTATTAAAACTTACGTTAGACAAAATTCATTTTCACTTTACAGTAACACTGACGTTTTGTTTAACTCGTTTCCATTCTTTCAACGCAAATTCTACTACCACAAGTAATTCGATTGCCACTGTGGCTAGGTTTGAGTACGCCTTACAGGTGAACAAATTAAGAAATTTACACTCTTAAAACAGCAAGCAAATCAAACTTATTTTCACTTTGTCCATGGCTTTTTCATCACATACAACACTACTACATGAATAATGAAAAGAGTTAAAACAATTTTCTCATGATAGCTTCAACTTCACCAGTCACCATATTCTGCCGTCGTCCACTAATGGTTCGTACAACCCAACTTCTCACCAACATAATTCAAAATTCGCGCATAGTTTTGTTGATGAGGAAAGACAGTTATTACTGATACCACTTCTTTTCCTTCATTTTTTGCGCAAGCGCATGAGCATTTCTTTTATACTGTTCCGCACTGTCTCGCATTTGTCGTGTACGGTCTTCCACCGCTCCAAGCTTTTCTCCACGTTCACTGAGACGCTAGAGAATCGACATTAAGAAGGCAGTTACTATGTCATCTATCTATGTAATCTCATTTTTACTAAACTACATAAACAAACTTCTATACAGGATAGTTCTATCAGTTCTAAACTGTTTTCATCAGGGCCGCCGAGCCAATTTTGGGGGCCCGGGGCAAAATCCTCTTTGGGGGCCCATCCTCTCCCAAAAAGCCCATGCAAATAGGTTCTAGAGTATTTTGGAGGCCCCCCGCAAGCCCAGGGCCCGAGGCAAATTGCCCCCTTTGCCCCCTCTCTCTGGGCGACCCTGTTTTTCATGGCAATCAAGTAAGAGACATCTGTTATTGACAATAAAAAGCATTCCCTAAATCGTGTCTCAAATCGCCCAAACATGCTCCAGACTTTTTTCAGGACACGAAAATACGTTTCTAAAAATTCGAAAATTCTGTCGTCTGTTACCTGCATATTTTCTGCCATCAAGTTAGCAACTCCACCAGATTTTGCTTGAATGTCTTCAGTTCCCTTGCCGGGGACACGAGTGGCAAGAGACTGAGACTTGCCACTTGCATTACCAACTAAAAGCAGACGTTTACATAAAGTTTATGAGTTTAAACACATCTTATTATCACTACTCTGGTTTAGTAAAATGAATGGAACTTAGCTAGAAGATATAATTCACAATCCAACGTTTCAACACTTCAGTTTAGTGTCTTTCTTCATAACACATTGTAACTACTCTGGTTTAGTAGAATGGACTTGACTTACGAAGAATTCACAATCCATCGTTTCAACTCTCCAGTCTAGTGTCTTTGTCACATATTATCACTAATCTGGTCTAGTTACTTATAACACGAAGTTTCATTCATTGACTTACATAATCTGTCTCTGTCTAGATCTGTCGGTCCCAAATTAAGAAGTGAAGCAAAAAGTCCTCGGCTTGGCCGCTCGGGAACTGGAACGACTGTGAATAACATCCCAGAAAAATCAGGAAAATTCAACCTAAAATATACATTCAAGAATAAATTACTAAAACAGAGGCACTACTCAAAAATATTTCATCAATTTGTGAATTGCGTTTGACAACTGACTCTTTATCTCAGTCTGAGATTCGACTTTTGACAAAAGACTACTGCTTCTCTTTAGGGGCCGGTTGTACGAAAGGTGAATAGCGCTATCCACTGGATAGTGACTTTTTTAAACATTCATAAAATTGTCCACTGATCGTTATAAAACAAAATTATGATTACTATTGAAAGATTAAAGGCTGCTATGTTTATTTCTTTGGCTAATTCGAATGTTCCGTCACTTTTTATCCAAGTTTACGAAGGTTGAAAAAAACACTATCCACCTTTCGTAAAATCGGCCGCAGGTTTTAAAATATAACTACAATCTATCTTGATCGATATCACCATCAACTATAGCTTTTACTTTACTGAAATACTTACCCAGTTTTTGTAAATATTGACAAGAATTGAAGTTCTGTTGGTGAATGAAGATACAGAGCTTGTCCATCGCACCCAAATTTAAATGTATCTAAAAATCTAAAAATGAAATCCATCTAAAGCTATATCATTTCTAGTAAAGTGTTAAGAATATAAAAACATTGCAAGCAGTCAGGCTTTACTAAGCAATATTAGACGAGAGTAGATGATAGTGAGCTTGAAGTTATCATGAGAAAATAGGCATTCTGAGGTGGACGTTTACGGCGAACCGCAAACTGCTAACGGCAAACTTTGAATCACATTTCACTGTAATATCAACAGTTTTCTAGAGCAAAGCTGCCAAACCAAACTTCAATTCATTATATAGGTTCCTGTAACATAGTACAACTGACATAGTTGACTTTGAAATGCGACTTAAACTTTGATGTTTGCAGTCAGCGGTTTGCCGTAAACGTCAATCTTAAGGTCTTTAATGATTAGGGGTTTTCTTTAGTATACACCTACTGTACCTGCCTATGACAATAATTCTACTAGAATTGTAGACTTTGTATGTTGCTTAGTCTCCATAAGCAGTAATGGATGACAGCCGCTGGTCAGATTAGGGGCTATTAACAGATATTCGACTGCCCCAACTTGCGTAAGTGGATTTTTTCCTGCGATTTTCAAGGCGGGCATGTTCCTAACAAGTGCCCTACAGAAAGGCAGTCACCCCCTCCTGAACGAATGATTTCCAAGATGGTACCCAGGGGGTAACAGTTTCTGTTTAGGGCACTTGCTAGGATTATGGCAGCCACTTAAGCTAAAATCATAGGCTTGAAGCCTAAGTCGGATATCGGTTTGTCTCTGATCCGTGCGCTGGTGGTCAATTTGCAATGTTAATTCTCATCGTTATGCATGCAGTAGTCTTGTATGCGATAAAAAACACATAAGAAGTGAAAACCAGTTTGATTTGCTGCTCTGTGAGGCTTAATAGAAAAAGCTTTAAGCGAGAATAAACAGATTATTAACTTACGGTCCACGAATTGAAGTGAAATCCCATTGAGCAGTTAGCAAAGGATTGAGACTGGGTAAACTAAATGCCAGAAGCTGACTAGTTTCACAGAGACACACCAAACAACTATTGCCTAAATAGAAAAGCACATATATATATATATTTCATGCATATATTATTAGGCAGTAACTAATGCTAAAAGTGTCTATATTCAGGTCAGGGATTGTACAAATTTATAACATTTGAAAAATTTAAAGAAGAATTGCAATAGCTACATCATCTTTTGCTAAAACTAAGACCTAAAGTGTCTATATCAAGGTCAGGGATTGTACATATTACACTAAAATACTACAACTCACCTTCTATAGAAATGACATCAGACTTTAGAACTGACTTGTGGTCTGATAGATCTTTCTTTGAAAATCGAGCATGTGATGGAAGGCAATGGACCTAGATTAAAAAGTATTGAACACTCAACTAGGTTTGATCATAGCCAGTAGAAGGACAAAATAGTCTAGCGCATTCAGATGTCCAACCTCTGCTTCTTTGTCAGTGCACACGACGAGAAAATGACGTTCCTCGCTTTTAGCGTTCGATGAGATCGCTGTACATGAGCCATCGGGAATACCTAGAGCGAATATAATATCTTAGAAAATGGTATAGCATATACTAATCATTGCTTTTAACATGGAATACAGTTCCATAACTGAATATTGAACTGAACATTAGTTATAGTGACGGTAGCGTTTTCCAAAGTTGCGTCGTCAAGTTCGATGCTCGATATAATAGATTACCTGCGCTAGTCCAGAAATATGATGGTGAGGAAAATAGATGTCCCGCTTTATCAAGAACGGAAATACTGTCTACTTCACCTTTATGTGGAAACACAAGACCTTGAACAACAAAGAAAAATTTCTACTTATATTGCTGTTTTCGCTAATATCGACTTTAGCGTGTTATACAGTGTCTCACAAAAAATGTTCAATGCTTATTATTCTAGTATATAGTGCTAAATATATACGGATATAATCTAGAGGGTGTTACAATATTCCTTGACAGTACTATTTCTATGTTGTATATCTGGCCTATATTATTTTATCTTTCAGGCCCGTTGGACGCGGTGGGGGTGGGGGGCGCTGACGGGGCTTTGCCCTCCCCGCAATAAATCTCCGGGTTAGAAATAACTTAAAATGAAAAGCGAAAACTTCACAAGAAAACTTAACAAACCAATAAAAGAAGAGAAGCGTATGACATTCTGAAATACTCTTAGTCTACAACAAACAGCCATTTTGTCTAGAAATATACATATATCTTGCTTAATTGTTATTATCGAGATATGGTACGTAAAAGAAATGACAATAAAAAGCCTGTGGTCTCAGATATTTTACGGAGAAAATTTCGCAATCGTACGAGATTTTGTAACCGTAGCGAATCTAAAGCTGCCAATTACCTGTGTTGAAGATAAGAACAGGTTGAGTCTGCCTTTGCTCACCAGCCGGAGGGAAACTTGAAGCAAATAAGACAACATTTCCAAGACTTGTGCCAACCCACAGACACGGACCAATCAGACATTCTAAAATAAACATGCTATACTTTAAGTTTTAGCTTTTACATAAGAAGATAGATTACAATTCTTCTTTAAATGATTCAATTACTATAAATACCGTATTTACTCGTTTGAGCACCGCGGCGCTTTTTAAATTTTCAGTGTTTTAGATGCAGCGCTCAATTGAGGGCGGCGCTTTTTAAAAATATTTGGTTTTTGCGTCGATCGTTTG
>JAODVQ020263572.1:0-12965 GCA_025400075.2 Phenganax stokvisi
CTTTTGTAGAGGAAATGAAAGTGTGCAAATTTACAACATTTTGTGACTGAAAGGGGTAGAGAGGTTTATATATAGACGAGTTGAAACAGAGCTAGAAATCAATAGGATGATTTGATTGGTTAATGATTACAGAAATGAAGGTGTCCAAGTGAGATAGCCTGAATCAGTTTCTGCTGTAATATCTGGTGACTACTGTATCTAGGGAGTATGAGTGTGTTGAAGCAGGTTGATGCTATGGGCAGTAGGGTTTCATCTAGAGAAGACAAATAGTAAATAGATGCCACATTGATAATATAAAGTGGAAATCCACTTAATGGACATCCCTCTATAGTGGACACCTTGATATAGTGGACAAATTTCTGTTTTCCAACTTACTACAGATCAATCTCTCCAGAATGGACACCCAACAATTATGGACAAATATCCTGGCCCAAAGTTTCACTATATATAGTTCTGAAGGATATAGCTATGACCTACACAAGAGGAATACCATTAATAAAAGGTCATTCATTGACTATTGAATTATTTAATATCACTTTTGACATGTGTTTTCCAACAATTATTTTTATAATAACATTTTAGAGAGGATTTTACCTTCTAAACCTCTAGTGATGGTCATTTTCCAGTCACTAGAAGGCACAACAGGAACACAACCAGATCCAGTCATAAATTGCAGGAATTGTGACAGCTCTTTCTGTTTACCAACAAACAACAGAGAGGTTGGGTTGTAGATACAGTGATTAACCACTAAACACACCTCTCTATAAAGACCAAGGTGCCTTGCAACAAAAGAGACCACCTATTTACCTGTGAGAGGGTCTCTAGGACCTGCCAGAGCCATATCACCTCACAGGAACTGTCTGTATATCCTCGGTACGTAGCTTGAGATTTTAAGAAAGACACGTCAATGGATGGGTGACCACCGAGGACCATCTCCAACTCTTGCCAAGAAAATCTCTCCTTGAAATATTTCATTGCTTTGGTAGGTATAGTGGATTGGATTCCCAGTGAGATTGCATCTAGCTGAGTCTTTACAGCCCCTATAATTACAGAGTGATAATTGCTGTATAACCAAAGCCTAATTTGAAAGCGGACTGAACAGAAAACGCTAGTGTTTCTTAGACTCCCCTTGTAGAGGCAACAGGTGAGATAGATATCACCATTATTCTATGGCTTACTTTAAATACTACAGAAAAGGTCGTGATGCAGCAAGCCTATTATTTACCTATTAGGTGCCACTTGTAAAATTTGGTGACAAAGTTTATTCTGTTCTGGAGGGTGACTTGGCGGTTCTGACCACCTCTCTCCAGCTCTACTGTTGTCAGTGAACCAAAGTGGGAGAGAGTTGTGGTAAAGTTGGTTACTAGCTCAGCAAGCGAATCCTCAGTCTCACATTGAACTACCTCAGACAGACCCCTTTAAAGCAATTATAGTGTATGATGAAAATTGTGAAGAAACAAACCAACACAAGGCAAATGTACAACAAACAAATCAACTACATCCAGGACAATCCTTTTCAAAGAAAATAACTGTCCTGGACGGGACTGGAACCCATGACACCTGGCATTATTGACACTTTACACATGTCTAAGCGATAGTGTATATAGTACAATAGCTTATACCTGTGTAGTATTGGGTCATCGATTTCGAGGTCCTCAATTGTACACTCAACCCCCAGTAGGTATTTGTATACCGCTGGAGTAAACCTCACACTTGACTGATAATCTGAAAAAATACAGGCCAAGTTTTAACCAAAGGAGAAAGTCTTAGGGTGTGCTACTCACTATCACAGAACATTCTGGCTAGAGCTATTCCACAGAGAGAAAAGTATCTGAGATGGCAGGTGTTGACTAAGGAGTGTGGACTAGGTCTGAAGAGACCACTGGTAGTGCATTGGAACAGAGCATAGTGTGGGTTGACTAACTCCTGGCAGAGTAGCTGGAAAAACTCACTGTGATGCAATGCAAAATATATGATAATTTAGATGCTCCCAATATTAGTCAAAGAAAATAGTGTTTAAGGACACGCATCATAATTATAGGGTATTGTATATACCTGGAGACACCTCCGATGTCAATGCCAAATTCTCCAATGAATCGAACACGAAACGGACCTCTCTCCATCAACTTAACATACTGCAGAGCAGAGTCCAATATCTTTGTCCGATCAACAACTATCATTGGTGGTAAAGAATCGGAGGGATGTGCTATATTCCTAAAATGTTTCAGCCTCTCTTCAAGACCACCAAATGCTATTTTGAAATGCTTTGGCTCATCAGCTATGAATTCACCATCAACCATGACCCTAAGATCACCACCACTTGTGACCGGTCCTATCTTGAATTTGTATCTGTTTAAGAATCCAACTCTGTTTAATACGCTTTCAAAGATACATCTTCCCAATAGAATCCTCACATGAATCGTCTTGTCATCAACGTTGTTTAAATTGTTGAAGTAGCGATCGTACAAGTAAATGTGAAATTTAGCGTAGCCATACATGGGACACTCATACTTGTTTCTAGGGTCCAACCAGCAGTGACGTGGACACAAAACATTATCAGATTTGATACAGATATAAGTTAATAAGTCATACGACGGCCCTACCAAAATATGGTATCTGCCTTCTCCAGCTAATATAGTACACTCCAACTCATACATCCCACTGCCTTGGTACTTGATTTTACACTGGCTGTCTAGCCTGCTAGAGTTTTGAATTTCCTGCAAGCTAGGGAGACTCGAATTCACATCGAGTGGCCCAGCACCTCTAACAACTACATCAGTGACGACCATACTATTTAGTGCATTACCATACTTGTCTCTAGTAGTAAGATTGAATTGGTAGAGGCCGGTAGTGAAGACTAACCTCTCCACTGGGACACCTGCAGATTGAGTATATACAACAACTAAAACAACCTTTCTACCATCAAAAACCAACCAGTAACATTAGTTCCCAATCACGGGTGATTCAACAACACACGGCAGTGTGTACACACATACATACATGCTACAATCTATCCATTTATCAGAAAAGATATCACACTGACTTTGATTGATCTTGATTAGAATCAATTTGTAATTGTGAACAAAAGAAATATTATATAAATAGGTCACTGTCATTTTACATTCTTTATGATAATAATACTAAAAATCTACTGGTGCTCATAAAATAAATATTGTATATATCAATAGTATTAGTGTAAAAGAGTTATGGTGGATAAGAGTCACTATTACATACCACTGGAGGTAGTGAGACGACTCTTGGACGGTGACAAGTTGCCTGGCACCACGCAGAGATGTTCCGGAAAGAAACTATCTCCCTCTACCCAGTATATCGTCATCACTGACTTACAGATGGGACACGAGGCAAATAATTTGATATTTCCCGCTATCGTACACTTTACAGACACTCTATACACTCCTTGGCCGAGGCTAGTACACTTGGGTTCCACGAAACCTCTGCCTCTTCTTGTCTGTACACTGGGAATAGTCCCATGATTGTTGCATTGCATCCGTGACATTGATCTCAACCTTCTTAGCTTTGGTGGCTTTTTGCTAGATTCTCTTACTTTACTTGTAGTAGTAGTGATGTTGTGGTAGTGTGTATGTATGGTAACGTGGCTGGTGGGAATGTGTGACCACTCTCTGGGGCCTCCGTGAGTTGATGTGATACTCACATGGTGAAGGTGGGGGAGGGGAGAGCGGTGAGGAACCGCCTCATGTAGAGCTTTCTCGTGTGGTTCAGAACTTTTCTTAGTTTTGGTCACATAGTCTTTTAATTTGTCAGACAGACGAGATGAGGATGAAGAAGAAGAGGAGGAGGAGGAGGTGGGAGAAGTAAATGTCGAATATCCTGGTAGGAGTTTTAGACGTGGTGAAGGTTCCAATACAGTATCTCGTGCTAGGATTAGCATTGATTTCTTGTCAGAGTACTGGCATACACCACCAATATGAGCCGCTATGAAAACTACCTTATTACCAGCGGATACAACTTTCTTCCCAGAGCAAGATCTAACTTTTTCTACGCACACCTTCTCAAAGCTCTGTTGGATTCTGACACCATTAAGAGAAAGCTGGAAAAAATGAACCCCTTGTTTTGATGGTTTCCACGTGATTTCAAACCCTCCATCATCTGATGTAGCTATGTATAGGTCAGCAGAAGCTCCTTGGGAGGTAGTAGGATCTTCTGATGAATTGGCTCTGAAAACACTGCCACTTGGTGAACGAATGGTCACTCGAAGAGAGTAGTTATATTTCAAAGGAAGTTTGAGTTTTGCCCCCTCGTAGTCCAGTATCTGAACAAACAGTTTCTTTGCCACACCGACCACTGGGTACAGGAAATCTATACTGGCTCTCATATCAACATAGGAGAGAAATGGACAGGGCACTTCACCAAGTAGATCTCTTGGAAAGGCAACCATTTCTGTTCCTGAAATGTTCAGCGGAGTGTCCATGAGAGAGACCAGTGTCTTTTTTAGCTTAGAATAGTTCATATCTCGTGTATTCAGTGTCAATTGGAGTCCTCCAGGTGATGCAACTTCTATTTTTGACTCCTCGATTTCACTGACGACAATCTGAAGACCCTCAAGGAGTTTGCCCCTAAAATTTGAAAACTGACGAGGTTTTTGGCTGTACGCATGAAGCATGGAACAGAAAGAGAGAAGAGTGGCCATTATCTGCCTATTGGTCTTCAGTAGCACCAAGTGTTCAACTGTGGCTTGAGCAAGTTTCTCAGTTTTGTTGTTTGAGCTTTCACAGAGAACGCTCACAGATTCCGACTTCAGTTTTGATCTGAGAGAGCGTCTCAGCTGTGGTAAAAACTGCTTTTGAATAAATTTCTCCAATCTCTCAGACAGTATCTCTACTTCTCTACTGAGAACATGGTTGATTGTCTGTTGGAGAAGGGTCTCATGTGAAGGTAGTTTTAAACATGAAGGCTGGAGTGTGGTATCTCTGGCTAGTCTTAGACTGAAATCTAGACCACAGTCAACCAAAGAGACTACAGCCACAGTAGTAGGCTGTTCTTTTAGGGCCATGCTAACATTGATTCCAATATGACTGAAGAGTTGCTTTGGAGAAGGCATAGAAGATGGGGTCTTGATAGACTTAGTAAGCATGGAGTAGGCCGTTGAGGGCTGAGAAGAAAGTATAATAGCCTCAGAACAGAGCTCAATCACATTCTGTAGAGTCCAGGCATCAATAAAGGCATCTTCTACTGCAATACTGACACTTATACGATGCTTACGTCTTAGCTTCTTCTGATAAAACCTACAAAGATCTTTGTGACTTCCTGAAAATGTAGATACCTGGGAATCTCTCATGCCTGTTGTAGTAATGCCGAAAGAGAAAGTATGTGTGAGAGTATGTGTGGCACTATTGGCAGAGAATGAGGCATCGCCCAATCCCAATCTCCTCACTTGAACTGGTGGTAACACAAACACATTCTGTGCTGAATTATACCAGAGGCAGAGCATGGCCTTCTTGGGGGAGGTCAGCTCAGCAAATTGATGTTTGGATTTTCTAGTAGCAGAGAGTACTAATGATTCTGGGGGAGTAGGGGTGTTAAAGAAGTCGGCCAGATCATTGGTTGAGCCATCTTCCTCTGAGGTAGTACATAACCGGCCCAGGACAGCTGATGAGAATACTAATGCCTCTACTAATAGCGGGATGTGTTGTTGGTTACTAGTGAGAGGTGTAAGGCAATGTTCAAAAGAGTCCCAGTCCACAGTGATCTCAACTGTGTGGGGCTTTCCTTTCCAACTAATTCCTACCATCCACGGATTCGGTCGTGCACTAGAATTGAAACTCAACTTTTCCTCAAACCGCTTCTTTTGATGGGGTCCCCATTCATGAGTCAGCCATTTGTCTGAGAAAGATAGGCGGCCTTCATTTCCTGATCGACCCAGGGACTCAAAGAAGTCCTCTACGGTTGTTTCGTAATCTCGAGGTGAGAAAAATATCTCCTTGACGACAGTGCGGTAACGAAACCACCCATATATATGATCAGATATCACTAACTCGGGTATCAATTTATCAGCGTCTGCTGGAAATAGTTTAGACTTTGCAGCCACCTGAAATAGTTCACAAACTGCCTCATACTTACCACTACAGAAAGCCAGTGATATCGGTGAGTGACCGTGTTTGTCAAGAGCAAGAGACATGTCTGGAGCACTTGGGCCCAAATGATTGAGGACCAGGTCTATGCCATCTGTATAATACTGGTGACCCACAACCATACTGTGGAGAATATTTCCTCCGTCTTTGTTGAGTCTAGTCAACAGTTCAGCAGGGACACCGCCACTACAGAGTAAGAGCTCTATTGAAACCCGGCCACACCTCTTAAATGTTTCATGCATGTCGCTATACTTGAAAGCCTCTGCCATGTAGCCGGACTTGAAGAGAGCCTCCACAATAGGCCCCAGAATCACACTTTCTGACTCTAGAGCGGCATTGTAAAGTACGTCCTCCCCGTTCTTCATTGCTAGGACTATCAATGGTGCACAGAAACTCCCAGTCAGTTTCTCAAATGGTTCAAAGTTGTATGATCTGAAAACAGTATGACCACCTGTGTTCTCAGTTACAATGCCGTCCTTATTTCTGCTATCAGACTCTAAACTGAGCATCTGGCATAGTATTCCTGTCATGAAAGCATCAAACACAGACTCATAGCTGCGTGTTTTCAGCAGGCCCTGATCAAACCATTGCTGGAAATCATCAGAAAGTATAAAGCGAGAGAGGTAGCTTGATTTGATGGAGCTGAGTGTACCATTGACTATGGCGGCTTCAAACGGAGACTCTCTAAGTTCTTGTCTCTCTAGTAACATATGGTCATGGTAGGGTAGACAGGCTAAAAGATCAGCAAGACCCCAGTAACAGGCATAGTAGAGAATATTGTGGAAGAGTTTGTGCGAAACAATGTGCCCCATTTCAATCTCTGGAATACAGGATACTGCGTGTAGAGCCAAAGACTGGTGACCATTGCTCGAACTAGCCCAAAGTACCGTTACCCAAAACTCAATTGAATTTCTAGGGTACTTCGGGACTGTATCAATATCTGAGTTTTTCTGATAGAATTGAAAGAGCTCCTTGACAGTATCGGATTGATTGGACTTTGCAGCTAAGATTACCAGGTCTGGGAGGCATCTGGTAATGTCCTCCACTGGTGAGGAACTGAACACGGCTTCATGATAGCCAAGGCGCACAGCTGCACACAGACATGTGGAAATAGAGAACCCTATGGAGATCAGGTCAGTCAGGATTCCAGGGTGGCTTGTTCTCACTGCAGCACGTACCAGCACCTCATGTACCTTAGGCCAAGAGTGATAGTCTGACCTAGCTAGCTGGGCCTCTTGGATCAAGTTACAGAACAATTCCTCCTTTCCATTCTCAATGGCTAGAAAACATGTCTGAATGACTTGATTCATTTTGTCATACAATACCTTTTTTCTAGAAACTATTGTTTCGACAATACCCCAGTATCTCTTCCTAGCTGCATCATAAACGCTAGAGATACTCAATACACTTTCAGTGGAGCTAAAATTGAGCAGGTAGCGTTCAAAAAGCCTGGAACTTTCACTATCTTGATTCCTTGGAGCAAGGAATAAAGCATTGGCTAATAGAGATACACCTGCAATAGGCCCTGGTTTGTGCAATGGATTCTGTAATATCCTCTCCAACAGAGGTTGGATAGCCGAGCTTTCCCGGACAGATGAGATAAGGAGAAATAAAAGGTCGGGTTGAGGAAACAGAGAAGACCAGTTACTCTCTGATAGTGATGATGAAGGAGGCAATAAAATTCTAACCAGCTCCAAAGCAGACTGAGGATCATCAGATACATTACTGAAGCTTACTATAGGGAGGTATTTCTCTAGAGGACTCAATATCTTGCTTCTGCGCAAGGAGTATTGATGATACCTCATTCCCAGAACGTCTCCCTCCACATTATGTGGTACAAAGGCCAGATATAAAAGTGTACCTATTAGAGGGGAAAACCTTTTACTTCCAGTCAAATCAGCCTTGTGATTGAGTAAATACCTCACAATGTCTAGATGACCACCACAGGCTGCATGCACTATTGGAGTGAGCCCCTGATCATCAACCTTGTTAACGATATTGGTGGCAATACCATCACTACTACAGGCTTCTAACATGAACTGGACCATATCAAATCTTCCTCTGCCACAGAGGTAGTGAAAAATCTCCCCAAATTTCACACCACCATAAACATTGGCAGAACAGCCAGGGACATAGGCTAACAAGTTGAGGAGGTTTTTAGCTGTCGAGCTGGCTTTCACTGTTTTCAGGAAGCATATTATTTCTCGAATCAACTTTAAATGTTTGCAAAAACCTTTTGAGAGGTTCCCAGGGCTCTCCTCATCCGAGTTGAATATCTTAATAGCTAAAAACTTGACTAAATCACGGACAACAGAATCATACTCAACAGAGCCATCATACCTTTCTTGAATAGCTAAGAGGAATGATGCTGCGTGTCGAGAATTCCATAGATATTGACCGAGATTGAGACCCAGCAGCAAATTAACAGACCCCTCAATATAACCGAGTCTAACGAGGTCTTCCAGTGATCGAGAAAGGGAGGAGAAGAGTTGTTGTTGTTCGGGGTGACCCGAAAGAGCTAGAAATGGTTCAATTCCATTCTCAATGAGAGCTTCGACTACTTGAGTTTGAGAGTGTCTGGCTGCTACTTCTAGAGCAAACCTGCACAAAAATAGACGGCCATTCCTAATCATACTAAAATGGAGCTGAAGTAACATTAGCTATACTCAAGCTTTCCCTGATATGTAATATAGTAGCCAAATACAGTGCTAAGTTAATATTGTATGTACGAAGAGAATTTTAACTAGTATTCTTATCTCTAAACAATACTTTTTGAAGTTACCTTGCATTGTGGTGAGAGGCTGGGTCAGCTCCATGGGAGAGAAGAGGCCGGACTGCCCAGTCTAACTTGTGTTGGACTGCAGCAAACAGTAGAGGGGGATACTCCTTCAACTCAGCTATACCCCAACTGACCAGAAAACTATGAGGAAATAATACAATCACTGTAAGAGTAGCAATTATAGGGGTGTAGGGATATTAATTTTGACCCCATAGTTTAATTTACATACACCTGTTAACACCGTAGTATCTGTGCTGACACTGAGTGAGGAGTTAAAATGCATATGTAGCAGAAATTTGTAAAAAAATACGGTAAAACTTTCTATAACCCCTTGTAACTTTGTAACGGATACAGATTTAGGATCTTACTGGTGATTGTCTAGAAGAAGATGAAATAACTTCTTTCTGTCTTCCGATGCATCCAATAACAATAAATCTGTAATACAGAACTGATACTACAATGGGAGTCATAGCAAAGTCGCTATACCTGAGCCATTGTTGAGACAGAATGCATTTACTTGTAGCTGTAGGTACCACAATGACCTACAACATACAATACATGAAAGTAATTTAAGCTGGTCAATGAGCACTCACCATGCTTTCAATGGAGACTGGCATTTCTTGGATGACCGGACACTTTTACCTGCATGTCAGACAATAGATAATGCTGAGCAATGCTAATCATTCAGCAGCAATGTTATAATGGAACTTGTAACTACACTATATAGCTATGTATTTTAAAACAAGCTTGGTAATGGTGGTTATTGATTAAAGAGGCATAGAGTCGTACTAAGTAGCCTATACAACCAATGAAAGTATATGTACCAAAACAGAGGTAGTGAAGTAGAGCCTCTTCAAAGGTCACAGTCACTGGTAGAGGAAACTCCTGTGTCAGGTACTCATCTAGACCAGCCGTGTCCAGTAACCCCAGTGACAAACAGCCATCAGAGATGACATTGAAATGACCCAGAGCTAACTCCAGGGCTGTCCGGCCAGATGTATCCTTCAACAGAAGGACCGCCTCCTGTTGATCAGCATCTTCACAACTACTCAGAATATATCTCAGAATATCTAGATTATGAAGAGCAGCATTGTGGACGATTGACTCAGAACTCTGCTTTGCTCCCGATGAGAATGGAACTTGTTTTAGTCTTGGAGTGGATTTACGTTTCTTTGGAGGAGGGACACACTTGAATTTCCATTCCTTTGAGATCAACGGTGGAGGTCTAGCAAAGTTCCATTTTTGCGGCCGACTGAACGAGCGTACTAGTTTTGGGTGTAGTTTGGTCGAGTCATCCTGTGCAATATCTTCTTGGACATAGACTGGCAGTGTATGATGTGATACTACACTACTGTAGACTATGTTACTAGACTCATAGAGTGGGGTGTTCTTGCTAGCAGTGATCATCTGCTCAACCCAATCCTCTGGTGCTAACAGATTGACAAGAGCTTGAAAGAGTTGGACAGGAGCTGTTGGAACAGCTACAGCTAACCAATATAGCCAAGACCTACTGGCTATCAAACAACCTTCCTTGCTACCCTCAAAGTAGGATATTAGTGTGTCCAGTAGAACTGGGGTGGCTATGGGACCAGTAATTGATAGTGGGTGAAAGCATGTACACGTGGGCTGAGAGAGCAGATATTCCACTACCTTGTGTTTACCAGCCTCAAAAGCATACATAAGCGCTGTTTTTCCAGCCACATCCCTTGCATTCAGACTAGCACCATGCTCAACAAGACACCGACATAGATCCACTGACCCCAATTTTGCAGCCAGAATGAGAGGTGTTTGGAGCATGTAGTCCAGGCACTCTATACTGGCTCCGTAACTCAGAGCAGTGCCCACGCCTTCAGGACTATTCCTCAGTACACTATCATGCAATAGCCACTGACTCTCCTCAACACTTAGGCAAGGAATAGAGGAAGAATAGAACTGGGAGCTTAGCTGGGACGATAGAATGTATTTCAAATAAAAGAAATAGCCAGAAAGACTGTGACTGTTGGCTAACCTCTTACCCAGGTCGAGGTGCTGCAGATGTAAGCTTAGTATGTATTCTATCACACTGATATGCCCATTTGTGATGGCACACATGATCGGTATATCACCAGCTCTATTGGCGGTGTGAAGCAAAATCTTTTTTTCATCCGGACTGATATTCTCATCTAGAATGGCACCAACTATATCTACATGCCCAGCACTACACCCCAAGTGAAGGGCGGTGGCACCAACTGACGTTTTTAACTGGCAGTTAGCTCCAAATGTCAAGAGGACCTTAACCACTTCTATGTGGCCTTTACTCGAGGCATAATGGAGAGCGGTACACTGCAGATAGTCTCTATAGTCCACATTCACATTAGGTCTATTCAACACTGCCTTAAGTATGTCAACTTTTCCTTCATATGCTAATACAGGCAGAGTGGGACTAAGATCGATGCTGTCTCTAGCACTAGACTCCAGTAAAGGTTTCAATAGACTGAAAAAGTTAGGATTAGAGGTCAGCGCCTGACCTATTGTGTGTTGTGTGTCACTTGAATATATGGCATCTAGATTTGCTCCATATTCTATGAGGAGCTCAGCTGCAGCTAGTCTCCCATTCTGCAGAGCTACAGCGAGAGGAGAGCGACCAAAAGAGTCTGGCAGGTTAGCTAGGGAGTTGTCTTCCTTTAGAATGTCTCGGAGAGAGGAGATTTGGCCACTGTTGACAGCTATGTGGACATGGGTGGTCCCAATTGGTAACAGGACTTTGTCTAGGTCTAAAACATCCATCTCTGATGACTGTGAATAGAAATAAAACTAGAATGGTACTGTGGTATCATGCTATATACATACATTACTAGATACATAGCTTGTCGAGTTGTGTATTTACCTCTAGCTAGTCGTTGATGAGTCCTAAAAGAAAGGCACTGCTGTTAACGGCTACACCAGAGCCTCGAGTTGAGCTCGTGGCCCCTCCTTTATTGCTGAGAAGAAGCACTGTTAATTATTATCTAGGAAAGAGCAGATCTCCACTCCTCCCCTTTTTGTCTAATCAACTTCCGGGTGGAAACTCCACACGGACTTCATAAACCACACCCACTTGAATAGCCTCACGTGGCGTCTAACGGAGCGCGTTTCACAAAAAAAGAGTGAAGCAAGAGGGGGGAGCAGAGAAAGTCGGGAGGCTACGGGTAACTGATATCGTGCTGTGTTCTTGCAGCGCTACAGATTTCGTCTGTTATCCAGCTGTGTATAGCGATCATCTATCATGGACCAAGCTGTAAGAACAACTTTTTAGCTTAGCTCGACACTGGAAGATACTACTAGTACAAGAGTTTCACTGCTTTCTACACCTGCAGGAACTGAATGCAACTGCTCAAAAGTGGTTGGAGTCGCTCCTTCAACCACCCAACACCGAGGAAACGTATCCTTCTTTTTGTTCTTATTAAAGCCCACCTAGAGTATAGTCCATAGGGAGCTAACTTTATGTATGTGTAGCTTGCTTGCCATTGGAGATTTGAGAATGTAAGATGGAGTCCACAGTTGTTTGGTTGGAGTAGTAAATACCTATTTCACCAGGATAGCATGGTACTGGAGGAATTTGAGATGTGTTTGTTGAATTCCTTGGTTGTTGTATACAGAGTAGGCTGTCTTGGCAACACCCACAAGCATACATACATATTTCCTATCATTTGTCATCCATCATCTTATGGAAATGAACTCAGTAATGGGGTTACAACAGTAGCCTTTGTACAATCTTTATAAAGCTCTTCCCTTAGATATTTGTGTGTGTGTGTGTGAATTTCTACTGCCAAAATTGCTCCCATTTGTCATGCTAAACTTAATCAACTGTGCTCCGTTATAATTATTGGCAAAATCTCCAAGTCTCTATTATTCATTTGATGTTCCTTGACTAATGTGGTAACAGTTTTCCAATACCAGATGACATTACCACTGGGTGAGTGGTGATTGGTGGGTTGAGCACAGTCAATTAGTCTGGTTTATAATATTCTCCTCCTCTTCTTCCTCCTCTTCTTCCTCCTCTTCTTCCTCCTCTTCTTCCTCCTCCTCCTCCTCCTCCTCCTCCTCCTCCTCCTCCT
>JAODVQ020263673.1:0-12965 GCA_025400075.2 Phenganax stokvisi
AACAGTCATTTAACTTTAAACTTATATAACGCTTCTAAACTGAATCAACTCAACAATATTAAGTACTTGCTTTTGATATAAAATTGTAGTTTATATTTCTTTTCTAATCTGTCAACACAATATTTAAAAAAATAAAAATCTAGTTTCCCTTATCAGCCTTCCAAAACATTTCGTGTGGCATCCCACAAGGATCCAGCCTTGAACTACTTCTTTTTACAATGCATATCAATGGTTTGCCCAATAGTTTAAAAATAACTGAACCCAACATGTTTGCGGATGGTACAACCTTAACTGCAGCTGGTGAGTCTTTCCCTGAAATTGAATATAAATTAGGAGTGGAAATCCAAACTCTCAGCACCTGGCTAGGGACCAACAAATTAACACTGAATGATGCAAAAACATAGTACACGCTGACCAGTTTAGGAAAGCACCTAAAACAGATCAAAAATGATCCTATTATAAAAATTAGGGATCGTGCAAGTAGTCACACGGGTTTATAAGAAAAAGATCCTAGGCTTAGAAATAGACAACAAATTACAATTGACAAAACACGTTGAAGAGCGGTCCAAAAAGATCTCATGCTGTGCAGCTTTTATGAAAAGTGAAGCCTAACGTACTCCCTGTTACCCTACAAACGATGTACAAATTATTGATGCTCCCCAACTTCAATTACGGCTCAACTCTATTGTATGATGGTAACAAATTGCGCGCCTAAAAAATGCTTAAACTTCAAGAGCGTGCAGCCACGGGTCATTACTAGCTCGGGCTTAGAAGAAAGATCCTCTGAAATATTTCGAACGCTTAATTGGAATAAAATACAGTCAGTATTAAACCAGAGAGAACTAGTGCATGATGACATTCAAAACACCTGGGAGTATAGTAGGGCACCGTGCCCCAGTGCCACCCCTCTGTTCTGCTGCCCTTGCCTTGCCCTTGCCTTGAAGTGAAACCGGCAGTTTTTGCTTGCCACGTAGCCCAACCATAAGCCACACAAAAGGTGAAAGAAATCAGCGCAATGAAATACGTGACATCAAAGCAATTTTGTTTCACTTTCTTTATGTAATCTTCCCAGAAAGTCTTCCTTTGTTCTCCAGCTTATTCCTCCGTTTAGAGCAAAACCCAGGGTTTAAACCTGTTTTCCACTAGCAATATTTTTCGGGCAAACAACTTTTTGTGTTATTCAAATTGAAAGCAATTGAGTAAAAACGAATTAGTTCGAGCTGAAAGCTAATAGACGAAGAAAATAAGTCGCTAGTGGAAAACAGGCTTAATGCTTAGGCCTGCTTCAAAGTCGAATTTCACGTGGGTCAAGTGCATTTAATACAAAAGATAATCAGAACACTGAACTCTCATTTTGTGGTGTAATGCTTCGGCTCATGCAAAAATTCGACGTTTGAAACAATCCGTAGGTTCTATGTTCTGGTTGTGCTTATGTCAATGACTGTGTCACACATCCCATTATGTTTCTTTGTTTTGCGGTTTGATGAAGAAAACGAAATATTTGAGGATGATGAAATATTATTAAAACGTAGTTTTCAGTTAATCGCTGATGATGAACGATCTCCATTGTTCGTAATTATTGGTCTCCAAAATCCTTTGTCTAAAGAATTTCCCTCTTCGTTTATTTACAACAAAAGGCGCCACAGCATCGTTAACCGTTGGTGACCCATATGCATGAATATATGGTCTGAGTCGACTGATTTACAGCTGCATAAAATATAGAAATATACCGTAGATCCGACGGCATTTACGTTTCATAATCAGAGAAATAATTCTGCTCAAAACCCTCACAATGCCGTTACCTCTTGTTTGGGCAGAAAGAATCTCTCTTGGCTGCATTGCTACGAGTATTTTGTTGTTTGCAATGATTCCGGTGTCTTTAAGTTTTGGAATTCGTACGATATCTGCAAAGACAATTCCTCTTTTAGCCAGCATCGGTTTCTGGGGAATATACGTAAGTAAAATTGTCAAGTTATTGAAAGGAAAGATGGATTTAATGTGGGGCTATTTTAGTACAACTAGTCAACTACGTTCAGTTTTGCTTATAGGTAGTTATATTCATAGTTTGCTGTAAGTAGCTTTCTCGGTAAATACGGCACAGAAAGGCAGTGATAACCGTAACGACCAAGCTTCCATGACGTCATTGATGATCTTCATGTAAGCAAGACGCAACGCTAGCGCAAACGTTGTCGGGGGTCTGAAAAGACACGGCAAGGGATCAATTGACGATAACTTATGTAAAATAATGATAGTATGGGCGCTACAAAATGGTAGTTTTCCGCTTGTTCGAAGCCCATTTTTGTAATGTAAATTGAGATTGTCATAGTCAAAAGGGATTACACGAATACAATACTGTGCTGAGCTGGACAACGCTTTGCTAAAGTACCTGAACACGAATAAAAGTTTCATACAATTTATTAATTTGCATTGACACGAATATGCCTTATTATTACATGGCCAGCGTCACTTCCGCTGAAATAACGCACTTTGATTGGCTATCATTTTGTGCAGTCCATTACTTTCCCGAAATGGACCGCTAAAAGCAGACAAATTTCCTAAAGCAAACGACAAAAGTTTTGTAAAACACGAGAATGATATTTTTTTGTCGTTGATAAGAATAGGAATTTGTTTTCAAGTGTTTCGAATGCAATATATTGGTAACTATTTTTTGTTCGACCAAATTTGTATCACGCTTTTAATATGCGAGCATTTCAAGTATGATAAACTGCATGTCCTGTTTTTTTCAAGTACAAAGTCTAATGCCATGCAATAAACTTTTTATTAAATCTTGCTTGCTCGGTCTCTACCGACAAATATTGGAACTCGGTCTTTTTGTAGAAACCTCGTCCTACGGGCTCGGTCTGTACAAAAAGACTATACAGTCCGATACTTCTCGGTAGAGACGTCGCGCTCGTTAATAAGAAGTTAACAACTATTTGCTTCATTGTATAGGATATGTATAATGTATGATATTTAATTAGTTATCCCTGCACGGGCTTTTCGTAACTTATGTACAATTCTGTGCAATTATGTGCACTTTTCCTACGTCTTATGCGCATATGTTAACCTAAACTATTTATCTTTACAGCAATTGTGATATAGGTTCTTTATCTCTTTATCCTGCCCCCTGTCAACATTCCCTGTAGGAGGAAACCGGAGTACCCGGAGAAAACCTATTACTCTCGGCAGAGTAGTTGACAGACTCTTTTCACATGAGAAATTTAAGTCTACGCTGAGAATTGAACTCACGACCTCATTGGTGAATATCGTTCTCCGTAGCCGTATTATAGTTCTCGCTTTATTGGTAGTTGGCCAAGGCTTCTTCTTCATAGGCTCGGATCGTCGGCTCGTCTTCCTGTGCACTCACCCACTTTATACGACATGTAGATTCGTGCTTTATTATGGCTTGCCAATGCAACTCGCCGTTGATCCAGATACCAGGACAGTTACGATCAACACTATTGCACGATGTCTTATAGATCTCTATGATAAGATATTCTTCGGGAATAAAAAGAATGGTGTTGGCTTGTCGGGGAACTTTAGCAGCTTGCACCCGACCAGGCAATGTAACTGGCAGGTCTTTCAGGTTTGGTTTCGAACGGTGCTGGACTTCTTTGGGTAGCGAAGAGATAAATGTGGCAGTTGCCATATTAGGTCAGCAATAGAATGCTTGTCTCCTGGGGTGTCAGGTTTCTCATCCACTAACAGGTATCCAAATGATTTTTGGTCTTTTGTAATAGGCAGTTATAAATCGGTATAATCATCTCCTAAACAAATTCGTAAATCGTAACCCTTTAGAATGCATCTTATAAGAAACGTTTTTTATCAAGAGCTCCTTCCAACTCTTCCTCCGGATCAAAGTCATCGTTTTCCACTGGCGCCTCTTTGTCTCTTGTGTTTGGAGACGCTTCCTATAGATATTTTCCTGTTCCTTTTGTAGGCTTGGTAGATCATCAGAGTTAGTTTTGTCCTTAGCAGACTGCTCATCCAGACCTCTCTTTACAAGGTTGTCTTTCGTTCCTCATGAGCAATATTACTTCCTTGCTTTGCTTTCTCTGTTAATGGTAGCCAAGTATCTTGTTCTGTTCTTAACTCGTTATCAGTCGTCATCAAACTTTCACGTTCACAAGCTGAAGCTGTAGAGAGATTATCTTCAGAATCCATTTTCTGGCTGCGCAATTCTGTTTGAGAAATGTTTTTTCTTGATCCTTTAGTGGACAATAATCATCTTCATGTTTCTCAAGATTATAATCTCAAGAAACTTCTTTCCCACAGTATTGGACGACTTCCTATGACTCAACCAACAGCATATACCCCATTACCCCGTTTTAAAGCGCTTGTGCTTATAAGCAGAAAGCGGGCATTTTTTGAAACGCTTTGCTCCAAAAAACATGTTCCGATATAGGTTCATGCACCTCTAATTTTTTACGTTGGAATAAATACTATCGAGCACACTGAACTAATTATGTTTCCTATAGTATTTTAATACTACAACTCTGGTAAATCAATTTTGTGAACATGTGGCTGTTTACAAGCGCACTGTGTTTATAATTGGAAAGATGCGCATGCGCCTGTAAATCAGGTGCGTTTAAAGCGGGGTAAAAGGATTCGTAATTTTAAGGGTACAGGCTTCTTCTGGATCAAAGTTATCGTTCACATCCATCTCACAACGACCTCTCATCTACCTCACATTCACCTCACGTCAACGTCCACTTCTCATTCACCTCGCATCCACCTTCCGTTCAACTCTCATCCATCTCACATTCACCTCACGTCTGCCTCTCGTTCAGCTCACATCGCCGGAAAAATGTTTTGAAACAGTTAAGACTTGGACATTTATCATTGAACTTTCAAAACGTAAAGAGTGGCATGCTAGCAGTCACGCTGGGCATGACGAAACTCTCTCCCATAAACATACTTTTACGACAGCGTAAATTTCGGTACTATGCTCCCAGTTTTGAGACAGTTTTTTCCTTTTAAACCTCAAATAGAAGCCTGAAGTCTGCAAGTTCGATCTTCGTCAGCAGGTTAGGGTAAAATGCGGATACGGACGGACGGATTAGTGCGGACGGATGAACTGTTTTCTCACAAAACTTGATTTTTAGGTCCCATCCGCGTTCTACCCTTCCGAGAAAAATGTGGATGTGGTCTAAAGGGCGATTTCTCGCTATTTTGAACCCCATCCGGGTTTTACCCCTTCGGGTAACATTTGCAAAACTTTCTTGCATTTTTAAGATGTTGTTTCGTCTCTTTCGTAACTATGATTGAAATTATTGCAAAACGAACTTTACACATGGGATACACTGTGAGTGTAGTATGTGCATGCGTTAGTGAGGCCGGTTGTATTTAAAGGTAGCTGGTGCTAAAGCATCTTCGATTTGGTGAAATTGTAAAGTCTGGATTCAAAATATGTCAATTGTCAAAGTATTGCCCTATAAAATTGGCCAATTATTACGTACAGAAGTTGATTACACCAGGTAATCACAAGCCCGTAGCTGATCCTCAATTTCTACGGGGCACAGCTAAAATATTTAACAGAGGGGCTGTTTTAGTGGTAATTTTCTGTCGCAGCATTGGAATGTTGGTAAGAATACGTTCCTCCAAAACGAAAAGAATATTGGATCGGTTGGATCAGTACCTTTCGTTTCCGTAAAGAATGATTTGATACCGTTTTCTTCATAATTTTCACTACAAATATTAATACAGTGTTTCCAAGAAAAACAAAACATTCCATATCGAATATTATATCTATGACGAATTCAGCGAGTTCCGTGAAATTCCGTAACGTTTCCAACGGTCAATGACTTTTTGCTTGAGTATCCGCATACTTAGGCAAATTTCCGAGCTGTTTGTCATGAATATGTAACCATGGAAGCCACAAAAAATATAAACTGAGAGTAGTCAGATTATAATCATTTCCTTTTAAGGTGAACCTGGGTCAATTCTAGTTTTGGTGAAAAAAAAGATTGAAATCAGGAGGAACAAATTATGTAGACTTGATGGGGGCATAATTACAATTTTATTTCCGGATGGGTGGGCATTGCCCCCCAGCTTCCCCAATAGCTACAGGCTTGGGTAATCAATTTTCAGATATAGCTTTTAATACACGAAGAATATATTTTATACAACGATAGCCATGTGGAGGAAGTATGTAAGAAAGCGTCGTCGGGAATTGGTCCAATCAAAAGATTAAAAGTTGTGTTTCTCGTTAATCGCTTCTATCAGTCTATTATGCTCTGGTCCTACCCTATTTTTACTACTGCTGCATTGTGTGGGACCCAGCTGGGGCGACGCCTGCAAACCAAATTCAGAAATAGAGCAACAACGGTTATATTAGGCTATAGAAATGAGCATGGACACTCTGAAGCAGCGTTATCCGATTTGGGTTGGAAAACCCTAAAAGAACGCAGATTGATCATGGAGGCAAAATTTATGTATAAAATTACTCACTTGCAAGCACCGGTCTCTTTGATCGAAATCTTTGAAAATTCACAGCAAATTTATAATCTGCGTAACAATGAAATCAGGGTGTATTTACCAAAGCCTAATACTGATGTTTTAAAGAAAAGTATTGGGTTTTGTGGTACCTCACTCTGGAATGGATTACCTCGCAATCTGAGAACCGCATATTGTTTGAATACATTTAATGTGCTGATTGCTGACACTAGCCTGCTTTAGACCAATTCTACTTTTGTATATAAATATTATGTTATTGTATATTCTATCTTTTGTAGTATATTAATTTTATGTATTTTCTTAAATTTGCTCGCTCGTCTTGGAAATCAACTTATGCTGAAGAAGTAAGTGTGCCTAAATAAGTTTTGTCTTATCTTATCTTATCTTATCTTATCTAACTCAGGCTTTGTGAGGAACAGTTCATCTGTCCGTCCGTTCGCTTGCATGTTTCTTCTGTCCAGGAATTTTCATCCGTCCATACGTATCTGCGTTCAAGCCGGCATAAAAATTTTAATAATTACGATATTTTGTTTGTCTCCTGGCAACTTACAAACTTTGCCTGCACACAGGAATGAAAGCAACGGCATTGCGCGGTTAAGCCGTGCCTTGGTGTTTTAGACATGCCATTAAAATTTGCATGACCAGGTAAATAACAACAGCAGAAATGTTGAATTGTGATTGGATACTTTTGGTACTGTAGGCAGCTATTTGAAAAAGTTGTTCATGCCTTGCTCCACCGGCGTGGCCAAGTCGGTTTCCTTTGAAAGAATTGATGAGAAATTACGAGATATACGTGGAAGTTTACCGTTTAAGGCCATTTTCCATTACGGCCATGTTGCCCGCGCGGGAGGAGCGCACGATTTTAAATATGTTCTGTTGTTGACTGTCCCCTCTTGATCTCTTGTGCACGCAGAGAAAGTGCATCAAATTAAACTAAGAAATACCTATTTAGAAGACTTATCACTATAAAACCTATTGTTTAATGCATTTTGAAGTGTGCCTTTTCAAATTTGCAGTTTGTCGTAAACGCAGGGGTGCAACTTGGGTGCTCCATTCAGGGGGATACAGAAAAAATTCTGCTTAACAAAAAAACCCAAAAGAACGTGGCCTAATTGCAAGGGCGATAGATATATACAGTCACCACCATTTATACCAAAGTTTTGGTATTTAGAAAAACACGTACTAGAAGGAATTAAAACTTTTATATTCGCTATTGACTGTAAAAACAAGAAAAAGTATTTTCTGTAGTATAGTTCTTGCCCGACGAGCCTGTCTTCAATTGTTAACTTTATCCGACAAAACTGCAATATTGCAACATAGGAGATCTTTTGCGAAAGGCGTACAGTTTGCAATACGCTTGCTGGAAATGACAGAAGATCTGATTGAGAATAATACTAAGTACAATAATATTATCATACTAGATGATCTGATGGCCTAAACCGCCGACAGTCCTATGGCAGCTCGATTATTTACCCAGAGTCCTCATAAAAACGCCGTTGTAATCTTTTTGCTTTAGAACGTCTTTCCTAAGGGAAGATTTAGCACAGATATTCAGAAATGCCCAATATCTGCCTGTCTTCTAAAGTGCCAGTGATACGAGACGAATTGCTACTACTGGTGGGCTAATGTAGTTGATAAGAACAGACTTACGCATGACTGTCTATTACAAACAGAACAAAAAGCACTCGGATACTTGCTGGTGGATAACAAACCTGACACGCCAGTTGATATGCATGTTCTTGGAGACCTATTTGGCGACTGCCACGTTCATGTCTTCACCATGCAAAGAAGTCCAACACCCGTCGAAACCAATCCTGGACGATCTTCCAACTACATTAAAGAGCTTATGCACGCATGACTTCGCGTACGACGTCACCTTCGTTACGTCATCTTACCGACGGCGTCGTAAATGTGAACGCAGTTCACTTCGACGGCGTCGACGTACTCAGAACGTCGTCAAGTCCTTAAGAGCGCATGCTCTGTAGGTTTTCTTGACGTACATCCGGTTAACAAAGGCGACGTCGTTCGCGAAGTCGTGAGAGCATAAGCTCCCTATTATCTAGTCAGATGCAACCATGGATGCAACTCTTCCCGGTTGGCTAAAGTTCAAGCCAGCGCTGTTCGTGTCATTCTCGAAGAATATATTATCACAGAGATTCATTGTAAGCGTCCAGGTGACTGGATTAACGGTGTGCAGTATTGGCCTGTCAAACTAAGGCACGGATCTGCTGGTCGCATAAAGTGGGTGCATCTACACAAAGGCCCGAACTTATGTGAAAGAAGCCTTGGCTAACGATCAATAAAGCGGGAGCTGCAAAGCGAGTACGGAGAACGCTTTTTCCTATACAATGAAGCAAATAGTTATTACAGCATATTTCATTTCAATGCAAATTAACAAATTGTATGAAACTTTTATTCGTGCTGAGGTGCTTTATTCAAGCAAAGTGTTGTTGAGCTCAGAACAGTATTGTATTCATGTAACCCCTTTTTGACTATGATAATCGAAATTTACATTACGTAAATGAACTTTAAACTAGTAGAATTTGTGGCACTCCATCCTATAATTATTCTATACATAAATTATCGTCAGTTGATCCTTCGCAATGTCTTTGCAGACGTCCGGCAACGTTTGCGCTATCGTACATCACGCTCACATAAAGTTCACATGAAGATGACGTCATGAAAGCTCGGTTATTATTCTCTTCGGGCGCTGTGTTAGAAGTCTACTGCCCTATCTTAGTTGCCCCTTTTGAATAACAAAATCACGCAACCTTCACCACATTGATTGGTTGCCGATGAGGCAATTACAAAGCGAGAAATGGTTGAAAACGCGACTCTTTTTAATATAGCAACCTGCATTATTTTCTCTTGCACACCCCAAAATAGTTGCAAGTGCAAAGGTCAAAAGTTCAGTACATTCTGACACAGCAGCTTCTACAACTTGCAGTAATACAGCTTCCCTATGGGTGTGTCCACTTTATATAATATCCCATCAATTTTATGGGAAATTTCGTAAGTTGTTGATATATTAATAAGTGTTGGCATTGTCTTGTTCTGTCTTCATGTTGTATCTCAGCTTTCAAAAATATGGATTAATTATCACTTGACTATTCGTGTTCTAGTTAAAATGTTCACGCGACATATCAATGTCCATCGTAAAACGTGATCAACTAACTGTTTTACTTCATTTTATTGCCTTGGTATAGTTCATATTCCCTGGTGTTTTGTGTCTAGTGACTGGAATAAAAAAGCTACCTAAATTGGTAAGTTTAAAGCTATTTTATTTCGTATTCAATTGAAGCAGTTAGCAAACAATCAACCGATGAAATTAGCTAATAGTTTTTTCTTTGATTTTAAATATTTTGGCAATCTTGATTCGCCAAATTCACTTGTCGTAAAAAGAATGAGCATTGATAAACAAGTCAGTGGCGTCATGAAAGCATTTCCTCTAATCTTTGTAAAAGGGCCGGCTGTTCAAAGCGCGCTTAAACAGTGCATTAGTTCGACAATTATAGAGATCATATTTGTGTATTCCTTGAAAAACGGAATGGAAAGTTTTGAATACAATATTTATGCATTTCTCCATAGTTTTAGTACTTAAGATTTGATTTGAAAGATTTAGAAGACTTGTGAGAGGTTTTTGATACCTGAATTATCCACCGTTTAAGCTAGTAGGACTTTGTTGAACCGGAAAGTCGCAGCAAACATATTTTATCTCTCCATGACAAAACCGAGCTGTTACAAAATTAATAAAAGCGCTGATAAAACATAGTGTTTTTTTCCCGTAAAGTTTGTAGATTAACATCGAAGACAGGAATTTGCAGTCGTAGCTACTTACTGAAGCTGAAAAACCGTAATCGTATTTTTCATATTTAATGCAATATTTAAACTTCTTTTACGTAAAATAATCCTAAAAATGTGTTCCATAAACATCAGAAAGTTTGCTGAAATTACTCCTCTAGTAACGGCAGGAAAGATGCGCATGCGGAAACACTGCTCCTGCAGTTCTGAGCACTACAGTTTATAAGATCGGCCTACTCTTGGTATTAAACAAACTCAAGACTTTTCATAGATATTTTACTTAAAAAAGTGACCCTGTCAGGTCAGGAAAATATTGACAATAGAAGTCATTGACCGTGCATTTGCACGAGTATGGTGTATATCCAGACAAAAAGACGATATACATTACCAAGTATAGAAAGAGCATTCAAAACCTCGTAAAGCAGCAAAGTTTGGAAGCAAAATGTTTGAAAGTGTAGAAATATTATAGCTCAAAAAAGTTTGCAAGTTTTGTGTATTTTAGCATTACGCCACCAAAGTTGATACTTTTTTCGCAAAAATATCAGTTTCGGCCACGTAACGCAAAAAGATGCAGATTCACAAAGTTGAAATGGCTAAAGTTTCCAAATCTTTTTGTCATTTCTCGACTAAATTTTCAAATTTGGCTAATTAAACGATGCTCATGCACGATAATTTGGTTTGCATCAAAATTTTGTATATGACTTAATGGGTATGTTACATTACCGAATCCTAGCTCGTACGATTTTGTATTGCATTTTGGGATGGCTACTGAGGAAAAAACATTAGGAACTTTACGACCGAGGTCGGCAACCTCGATGGCGATATCTCTCAGACAAAAGACCTAGTAAACTTTGCATCATTTCGACGCCATCTTCATTCCGTAAACGTTTTTGTAGCAATATTATATATCTTTTCACGCTTTTATAGGCGACGCGACTCCTGAGCAGTGAACTGTATATAATCTGGAATACTAACTCCATAAGAAAGCGCCTATAATTGGATGAAACTAACCGAATCACTAAGTGTATTTAACACAGAACTATACTATTTTGGATGTTTACACATTTTAATGCATCTCAAACTTTCAAAAACGCAGAAAAAACGGCAAAAATCGCGCGGACTTTTGTAATTTTCGTGTTTGCTTACATTTTTTTGATAACGGTATAACTTTTGTCAAATTTTATTGCATATAATATAAATTAAACTGTCACTCATTCAGATTACATGCATTTTACAAAACAAATACAAGATTTAAGTTTCAAACTTTCTGAATATAAAATGCTATTATTTTAAAAAAAATTAAAAAAGAAATTTAAAAAGGACTGGGCCAACGTGCAAAGTGAGCACAAAGTTGGCTTCAATTTCCCCACTGAATTAGCGTTCCAGATATACTTTTACATTGCATTACTCCTGAGCGGAAACAAAAGTTCTCTAAAACTGCGTTCTGTGAAAAAGTTATCACCATACAAGCCTTATATTTGATTGACAATGAATACAAATTACTTTTTCACAAAGATCTTCATATATTTAGCGTTGAGAAGCAAAACCTACCCTAAATCTCATAAGCATTTATTCAAACGCTTATGAGATAACAGCATTTATTCATTTATTCAATCATTATTCATAAGCATTTATTCATTTATTCAATCAGCAATTTTAGTGGCGCAACGGTACGTGCACCATACTCACATACTAGACAAAAAGCAAGAGGTGGGTGAAGTTTGAGATACTTAACAAATGACCAGCGACGATTGCTCAAAGTCTGTTTTTAATTTTGCTATTCTTTTACCTTTGTGCTAAATAATATGACACCTGCTGTCGATCACGTTAGCCTTTTAAAGCCAAACGGTTGATGAGTAAAACGCAGTATACCAACGTGAGGCTACGCAAATCGTTTTACCGGTCGTACCACATGTGGCACAGAGATTTCCTTTGGGCATAACTTACACAAAATAGAAGCAGTTATGCAAGTAATTATGAGATTTAAAGTAACTTTAGCTTCAAAAAGCTGAACACATAACTATTTATATATTTTGCAATATTTGTGAATCATACGTGTGCCTCCAGCGATCCCAAATACATTATAACGAAACCACGAGGGGAATAGGGAGCGGCTACAAACAAATTTGTCTAGTTCAACAAGCATTAAATTTCCCAAACAAACTTGCCTACCATTGCTTACAAATCAACTCCCGCTAATTTGTTTCTATTGATTCGAGAAACTGATGAATTTATACTTGCTGTTTCTCATTTTTTTTATGTTGCGTCCGTTCCAGTAATTTATGCAAACTTCGATGGCGCCAGTAGCTTTTTAACTATTTCTAAGGTCACAAAATTTTGAAAAATTTGGACGTCTTATAAGAAAATTTCATATTGTACGAAAGTTCTTTGTCATGCATACAGATAACTGACTCAGACTGTTGAAACATACAAACCCTCAGACAACGTGATTTAGACTATGTGCACACGGTAACGTTTTCGAGCGTTTTCGTAAGTGTCGTTTTCAATTTTGTCGTTTTCGTGTCTTGTTCACACGCGTTCACAAGCACCAGTTACCAGTGCTCCGTTACCGGATATTATGCGCGGTATTCGGCCAGGATGCAGTTTTCGCGCGAAATTTCTCCTTCATTTGTTTCTTTCTTCGACAAATAACTTGACCAAATATTGATGAAAATCTGCTTTCTTTTCATGTATTGAAATGCAACAGT
>JAODVQ020263778.1:0-12965 GCA_025400075.2 Phenganax stokvisi
CACCACTGCTTGCAAATGTGAATTTCTCGATGACTGTTAATAGCCTATAATTCTTACAATGGAAGTCTATATACTACAATATATCCACAAAAATTCATCGTTAACTGCCCAGACTTTACTTGACTTTAGTTGCTAATCTTCGCTTCATGGACTAGTAGTTCCTTTGATATTAGTAGTGATCAAATATAAACTTACTCATGTTTTGACATTTAAATGGCACCTCGCAAAATGTAAAGCACATCGCGTGCTAGTTTTATCCAGTGGTTTTACCTCGCTCACTAAACCTCCGCCATTACTGGAGCAAAAACGATGAAATATATGATCGACAACTTGCTAGCACATGCGCATCTGCGTTGGTAACGAAAGTATCGAATGTTCCGGGATAAATATCCTTTACATACACGAAAGCCAATGCTATAATTTTACAAAAAAATAAACTGCATACCCCCCCCCCCCCGCAAAGTTTACACTATCTATGAGTCACTCGTTTGAATTTTTGCCACTCATCACATTACTGCAAAGTTTCAAAGAAACTTTGAACTAAAAACCCTGTGACTGAAACATGAATCTTCAAGGACTCACAAAATACAGTTGAGACCTCAAATAATATAAAACCGAACAAAAAACATAAAAATAGCGGTTGTCCGCAGAATCTCGTCGGACGGCGCTTTTATAAGAAAATACGGCGGTGATCAGAATGTGTGGTCTTCAATGCGGAAATTGCTACCACAAAATATACAAAATTTATAAACTTTGCTAGGCTGTATTTTCTACATTATACAGCATTTTGCAACCACACTTTGCAGTTTTACTGAAGTTAAAATGACCTTTCCAGCTGTGGTGATGGATTTACCTAAATATAACTTAGTTTGATCTATATTCAGCGAATTGTCCGTTGTTGACCGAACTTTCGGATTAAATTTGACGCTATCTCGCTCTGATTTCTGTCTCGTCAATTGCCGCATATTATATGTAAATTCAACAACTTTGATTTACCAGTTTGTCAAATAAAAAGGATCAAATAAAGCATTACGCTTTAATTTTAGTAAGACGTTTTCAGATTCAGTAGGCTGGAACAAGGAAGTAGAACAAGTTTCATGTAACAACGAAAATGGCCATGGTATTATCGAAATTGCTCACTTAACTAAATATGTGGCAAGTGTGTAACAATTTTTAGTTGAGTCAAACTATAGTACAGGGGTCAGTTGTTCGAAGCGCGTTTAGCTTAAACGGTGGATAAGTTCAAAATAGAAATCGTCTTTATCTACTCCTTGAACAACTTAATTGAAGGTTTTTTAACTGAATACAATAATTATGTATTTAGAAATTGTTTTACTAAATGAGATTTGATTTGAAAGTTTTAGAAGACGTTCGAAATTAGTGTTTTTAAATCCTGACTTGTCCACCACCGTTCAAGCTAAACGGGCTTCGAACAATCGGCTCCAGGGGCCGATTGTGATCAAACTTCCACTTTGATCACAGAAACTTTGACAGTGTAAGCCGGGCCTAAATCTTTTAAATCCAATCTTATACGCTAAAACTGTACTTATAGATACATAATTATGGCATGCAGTTACAAAGTTTCAGTTTTGTCGTCGAAGGAATACATAATTATGATTTTCTTTTCAAGCTTATAACTGGCCCCGCTGTTCAGTAGCAACGAAAAAGACGCCATTGAACGAATAGGGCATAGTTACTGAATAATAACAGAAGTCATTACCTGGAAAAAGCGCAGTTAGGATACAAAACTTTACCAAATCATCGACATAGGACTGCATTTTAGTGATTGGAACGAAAGTTCAAGTAGGCTGTGTACTCAAGCAGGAATTTGATCTTATAAACTAGAAAAAAATGGTCAAATATTGAAGTGGCGTCAGCTTTCAAACATGCCGCTCTTTGAATTTGCTCATGTAAAGCCTCGCCCTGTTTTTCTTGCATTTTTCTATGCTCGTGCAGGTGTAAAAAGAAAAACTGAGTACAAACAATTATTTTTTTGACAAAAAGCGTTGCTCAAAGCTATTCCATATTTTCAGCTCGGTCTTGTCCTTCTTCCCATGCAAATAGAATCCGTCAACTACTCTGCCGAAAGTCACACGTTTTCTTTAGATATTTTGTTATCCAAAAAACTTGACTGGTGAGCTAGGATAAGTAGTCTAGGGCCCTGCGGCCAGTTGTTCGAAAGTTGGATAGCCCTATCCACTGGATAGTGAATTTTTGTAACCTTCGTAAAATTTTCCATTGTTCGTTGTAACATGAAATTACGGTTGATGGCTTATTAATTCTCTAATATTTAAATCGATGGACAAAATGGAAGTTTTGGCATTGCTTGTCCAGCTTTAGGAACACTGAATAATTCACTATCCCGGATGGATAGCTCTATCCAACTTTCGAACAACCGGCCGTTGTTCACACTAGTCGTTTAGATCGATCTGAGATTGATCGAAAGTAAAGCGAGCCAAGTATGAAGCGTCGTAAAAATTGGAGAATTGAGATCGATCTCAATCAACCCGTTGGTGGACTGACGATGGTCTGAGAAGGTGAAAAAGTGGTCTGAGATCGATCTCAGATCAATTTGGTTTGTGTGTGAACGCAAAGAAAACGCACGAATGTAGGGTGTATAAAAAAAAGCAACTGTTCCAAAAAAATTTCAAGAACGGGAGAAATTGGTGAAGGCTAATACTTCCACTGTTCGAATGCTCTACTATTCAGTTTCATATAAAACTTGCTTGTTTGTTAAATTTGAACTTGAAATGAGTGAGCAAGTTTATTTTGAGTAAGTGAACTGGACAATTTAAAATTTGAGATAGCTTGAATTAATCAAAAATTTCATTGAACGTGATTACAATCATTCAATGTAGCCATCATTTCTCAGTACACTCATTTCACTTCGACGTGCATTTGGCGTGCAACTGTTCTTACAAGTTCTGGATTTCCACGCAAAAATCTGCTTTAATGCATTTCAAAGAAAAATTCGCATGCAACGACGATGTGCCATTGGGAATTAAGAACGTTGAATTCAGGGATCTAAAAATGACTGCTTGCAATAAATCACTTATTTTGCAGTTCTAATTGGCGTAAAATACACAATCAATAACACAATGAGTAGGGAAAGGATAAGACTAGAGCATGAACTCAAAATGAAGACTTGGAAATTTATATTGTTTCGGTTATAAAGCTTTAAATGAATTGCGTTTTTTTATACATGCCGTAGAACAAAGTCTGAAGATTCTTGTAGTTTTGCATGGTGAAAACAACAATATGAATACTACTCTGAGAGTATACACCACGAATATTTACTTTTGCAAAGCTTCGGTTTGACTCTTTAAGGGTGTTGCCCGTATTGTTCAAGAGTGTAGAGCATCTGTTATATATGTTACTTAAAACTTTGCTTTTAGCAATGCAAATCAACTGCAAAGCATTTATTTTTCAATTTTTTATGAAATTTAAAAAAACAGTGTCTAAGTCAAGGAATTGAAATTAAAATTTTTTAGTAAATTAGTCCATACTACGTAGTGTCCCCAAGGGATATACTGCTGATATGTCCAGTCAGGCATTAACATAAATGTTTTTCAATTTAGATATATTGGGTAAAAATCCAAATTTCTATTGCATATTTTCTTCTTTTAGTTTACTGATTGCCATTTCTATGTTTTCGCCATCAAATGCAATACATTAAACGAATGACTTCAGCCAGTGAGCCAACAATGTAGGTTGATAAATGTTGATGCTTGAGAAATGAGGCGGTTAGGTGAACAGGTTGAAGTATGTCTTTCGCAGAGCTTTGGAATATAATGTTTTTCAAAAGACAGGTGCTAGACCAGCATCAGTCCCTTGACCAGATATTATTTACTATATAGTGCTTCATTGTATAGGTTCAAATGAAGTATTCCTCAGCTGAAGGAGGGCTCGAGTATAGGGTCGCCAACTTGGCGCTTTCGGCACCAAATTTCTCGAATATGGCTTCTTTTCGTTATTTGGATCATTCTCGGCTCTTTTAAAATTGAGCAAATTACGAATTTAAAACAGGAATTTAAAGTCTTTTCCCCGAAGAGCATTCCAAGAATCACGTTCAGCCAATTGTACAACTTCAGATCTGTAAAAATCTTATCTTAACACCCATGTAATTTCGACGGGCGTTTTCACAGACGTCCGCTGTGCCCAGCAAGCAGTCGTAAATTACGAATTTTGATCCTCCCCAGCGGTAGGTTGTACGAAAGGTGGATAGTAGTTTTATCAAACTTCGCAAAATTGGACAAAAAGCCACGAAACATTCGGATTGGCCCAAGAAATAAACATAACGGTGTTTAATCTATGAATAACCATCTTAATCTTCTTTTATAACGATCAATGGAAAATTTTAAATGTTTAAAAAACTTACTATCCAGTGGATAGCGCTATTCATCTCTCGTACAACTCGCCCCAGATAGTTAGACAGTTTGAATGATGATCACTATCTAAGTGGTTTTGAGGAATTTAAATATAAAGTGCTTCGAAACTCAAACATAAGTGGTACTTTTCAGTCCTAGTTTCAGTAGCTTAACTCTCGTTTCCAGTCCCAAACGGACTTTTAAAATACGGCGCTTTTTGGCTTATTTTAATCTTGGGTTTGGTTTATTTTTGATGTGCCGACCTGGCAACCCTACTAGGATATGGAGCACCAACAGGAATGGTTTCGGAAAGCGACAGACTAGAACAGCAACTGTCTCTTAGGGCCACTGTAAAGCAGCGTGGAGCCCTTTGCTCTCTCCTCCACAGAGGTTTCCATGAGGGCCCGTGTCATTTTTTCGCGCGGTCCTCCACTAAACATGTCTACTTACTTTATACCAAAGGAGAACCGGAGCATATAGAGAAAAAACGCTGAAGTGCAACGTAGAGAACCAAACAAACATTAGTTACTTCTGTTTATCCAGGAACATATTCCAATTTATACCAAACCCTCATCTACCTCTTGTATAAAGCTTCATGTTATTGCTGCCGCGGCGAGCAAGCCTGAAGCAAGGGAGTGAGGCAGCAGTTATGTTGTGGGCGCAATTTAAAATTTTATTTGGCGCATTGCATCACGGTACCCGTAATGTTCAACCGTGCCACTGTGACCGTGCCGTGGTACGGCGGGTCTGTCATGCAATCTATATTATACACGTGCATCCCACAAGGCGGATGGGACAGTTTCAACGAATTATGTAGTGAGTATTCAGAACTATTTTTACGTTTATTCTATATTTTATTCACATTACTTCACGTCACCTTACTTTAAGATGTGCTTGAAGATAAATTTTGACATGGAAAGGAATAAAAGAAAGTCGATGAATGCGATGTATGTGCTTGCAATGTAAACTTTCGATACTGTTGTGCTGGTCGGCAGGTTAATTTATATCCACTTCAAACTGATCACAGTTTTGAATACTAAAGGGTTTCAATACCACGACAATGACAATCCTGGCTTCCATGAGTCGATTTATAACAAAGAGCTAAGCAACTAAAGCAGGCAGCGTTATTGACAACACGGACGTCGACCGGAACTAAACTTGACGTTTTCCACCAATCCGCCGTGCTTTACCCAGTCGCTTGCTTCAAGCTCTCTAATAACGACTTCGACGACCATGGCCCATATATAGTTTATTATACAATATGTAAAGGTTGGACTAACTTGTTTTATGTGGCAAACACATATTTTATAACCGCTGTATTTGCTTTAATCTGTCAACGTTTTTGCGTTGCATCTTTTATCACTTCCGCTGAGGCAGCATTCCTTAGTGCGAGTAACCTACAATCATTTTCAAAACTAGTTGGGACACCCGCAGAAAATCAGTTCAATTAGACCGCTCAGCTAAGAAAATTTACTTTTTCTTTACTTCCCCCCTCTTCCCCCGTCCAATATTGTTTTCATTTGATAAAGAAAGCCCCACGCATAGTAGAGACGTATTTTCTTCCACAGCATTGAAAAAGGGAGAGCGGGGGGAGAGGTTTTTTTATATTATTGGTGTCTGTCCCAACAAGTTTGAAAGAGATTGTAGTCTACTTGTCTAATTCTCCAACTGTTTTTCGTGCGATCATGTAACGTCTTCGACGAAATTGCTGAGTATATGTTGCCTTAAGTTCGGTGATGAAATATCTATCCCAAAAGGCTTAGCAAAACAACATCGACGTGAAATTACTCATATTAGGAAAAGTGTAAACAGTAACAGTACGATAAAGGTTTTCCGTAACGGTTTTTTCACATTTCGTGAGCTCTTAGTCATTTTTAAGAGCAGCAAACGTTGGATTTAAAGGCAGTCTGATAAATAACAGGCCAATCTCAATTCGCATAGGGGAAAAGAAAAGTATGAAAAAACTAATAGATGTGAAAAATCGCAAAAGTAGTCAAAAGAATATTTCAGCAAAACGTTTATAGGAGAAAATTATCTTTCTTTACACTGGTGTAAGTTTTTTGGTAATTTTTTGTGTATTCTAGACTTATATTACCCCAATAACCATCTCTAAAAGGACTGTTTCTGAACTGTTAAAGAACTTATAAAGTTTTCAGCTCTTTTGTTTTGTGAAAAATTGCTATTTCAAAAACATGGTTTTTGCGGGTGTCGAGTTCGGATTTTATTACCTAGGTTAACATTTCACGGTTTCTTGTAACGTATTAGTAGCTTTATTTTTCGTGTTGATTTTCCGCAAAATGTGTGCATCTACCTAAAATTAACTTCCACATTGTAGAATTAAACTTAAAGAAGTGTGCCAAGAAGTGTGTCACGCGAAATAACGGTATCTTAACCTCTCTATTGCTTGCACGCGAGGAACCATTGCATGTATCAATATTTTGTAATTTATTAATAAACTCGCATACAAGAATACCTAATGTTTTTTCAAACTATTTAAATGGTATTTACATAGTTTTTATACAGTTTGAAGATTCCCTCCAAGTAATGCTATCGCTAAAAATGTTTGCTCAGAACTGTAGTTCGGTGAGTGTACACGTCTTGCTTTTGGATTCTACCAGTTCTCAATATTGCTCTCTATTGAATTCGTCTTTATACTGCAAGAAGTTTTTATGCATTTCATTGATCGTGCACTCCTTCACAGACATTTATCAAACGAGCTGAATCTTGTGGCATTCCTCCGCGGAACGAACGTCCGAATATGAACTTAAACAAAGACCTACAGCAGATAGAGACAGCACGCAACAATAAAGAAATTATAGCAAGACACACAAGAAGAGAAAGAAGAGTCGGAAATAGTCCCAGAATAACAACTTCCACCCATTGAAAACATTTGAAAACAGTAATTAAACGACCTTTGATATTTTCTTCATTTCCAATGAACACTGATTTCGAAAGATTTATCAAGCCAAGTATTATCAAAAGTATCAAAGAAAGCGAGTCGAGATTGTTTGCAAACGAATTACGAAATGGTTTGACCCTAACGTGAAAGAAAAGAACAAACACGCATGCCAGTGTCATGCAAAATAATCTCACAATTGGTTCAGTGAAGGTACAAAAGATTAAAACCAATACAAATCGACGAGCAATGAGAACACTTTGCCAATACAAAGCTCCATACTTGCAATCATTCTCTGGTCTTTTATAAGAACCCAAAAGCATCTCTTTAATTGCAGTTAAATTTTGACTTTCTTCGACATCCACTTCTTCTGGTGGACATACAACACGAAACAACCAAAACAGTAAGAGTGGAAGAGGAAAGATGACAGCCAGAAGAAACTGTAGGACTGTCATTTTATTACGTTGAAGTTTAAATGAAGCCCATGCAAGAACAAATATCAACGGAATCACAAAGATACCATTAAAGAAAAATGAAGCATATTGCCACCACTGATAGCAAATGACATTGCCATTGTAAAACCATCGATTCTCACCAGCAACAGAAACACATTGAATGAGGGAAAGACTGACAGTAGCCATGGTTACATAGCCAAGAAATAATGTCTTTATACTTGCTTGAAGGTAAGGAGATACAGACGGACGCAGAGATCTTTGAAATCGACAAAACAGGAGATGAAAAACATAGATGGAGAAAATTGCAATCATTGTTCCAAAGACAGGTGCGACGGTGAAAATCAGTTTTGTCTTTGGAGTAAGACCTGGAAAAGGACATAGGCCCTGTTTGTATAGAGTTGGTTGGAAATTGAAAAAGCCAAGCAAAGGTAAAAGAAATTTGCTGTGAAAGAACTCTTTCAGAGAATAGGAGGAAAGAAGCAAATGTGCTATTTGATAGAAGTAGAAAATGATTTCAAGTAAACAAGAAAAGTTTCTCTTTTTATGTTGGAGTTGTTCTGACAGAGGACTGTTCTCTTGTCTTGCTTCTTCATCTGAAGAGCACGAACGAGCTTCGTCATATCGTTGCAGGTTTGCACCTCGTGACAATCTTTTGAACCAAAGTACTTGTTTTAATGAAAACGTGACGATTGGAGGTTTAAACACAAGGAGAGAGGCCATTAAAAACATAAGTACAAGAAACACGATCCAATACCAATGGTTATTGCAATCCTTGATCGATATACAGTGAGTAGACCATAACGCCTCTGCATAACCATTCATGCACATCCCACAAATAACGCCAGTACGTTTTCCTTGACATTCATTGTACTTAGAACTGTTGCCGGATTGTGGTGATTTGCAGTAACCAAATGGACAACGTGTGAAAGCTAGAATAGGGTGATGCAGACTATCTCGGTATCCCCAAAAGTTCGACTTCGATCTAATTGATGGAGGAAGACATTCAGCACCTCGCGGGCATGGGGTGCATTTGAAACTATTGTTCTTGTACAGGCCTTTTGCTTGTCCTCTCTGCAAAGAGTAAAATTGGTATTCGCATTTTTTGCAGGACATATCAACAATAATATTCCATTGGTGATGACTGTTTTTGTAACGATACGTAGAAATTTGAATATCGAAGCCAAAGGGACATATCGTCACTGAGGAGTTCTCAATTTTTACACGCGTCGCTTTAGATGTCAAAATAAGCGGTCTACCGACTATCGTACCCGAATCCACTGTTGTGTTATGAAGTAGAAATTGACCAGAGCTATATATATGCAAAAATGTAGACGAATAAAATTCAATTTTTTTATTTAACGAGACTTTTTGAATTGTTTGCTTGAACACGGAATGAAAAAGTTGTATGTCGGCGGAACCATATGTTCCAATTTGACCTGATTCTTGAAACTTTGCAAAATTATCGACGAACGTGCAGTTAAGAACAGTTATTTTACCGTTTGTTATTGAGAAAACACTCCCGTCTGAAGCTATATTTTTGTGGAAAGAGCTACTTTGAATAAGAATGTTGTCTCGCGAATTTTCAAAGTATCTGCTCGCCTTGTTTACATTCCTATGGTCAGTTGTGATCATTATACTCACAGCACCGCCACTACCAATGGTAAATCGATTATAGACAAACAGAGAATTTTTGACTTGTAAATAAGAAGTTTGATTCATTGTGATCCACATAGCTCCACATTTATTGTTGGAAAATGTGGAGTTTTCAATGAGAATTTTTGAGCTGTTCAGTAGTCCGCCAAATGTTCGAAGCATACAAGGAAGGTAGCCGTTGGAATCAAATATTGAATGCTTGCAAATTAATGTCGCCTCGCCCAACAGAAGGATTGTTCCAAGTTGTACAAAGTTTTTATTGAATACACAGGTATCCAAATGTATAGATTGGAATTTTGCAAGGCTGCTTGACACATTCAGGAAAATTACACTGGTATTTGGTCCTTCGTTCTGCGTAAAGGAAGTATGTTTTAAATCGATTCTAAGCGATATTTTATTAAAAACCCACATAGATAAAATACCGCGTCCGTGATCTTGCGTTTGTTGCAATTTGTTTTTCATAAAATGGACATTTTTTGTGTTAAAGTTGAATGACGAATCATTGAATGGTGCTACAATAGTAACAATACCCTGGCGGTTAGCAAGGTTTTCAATAAAATATACATTATGAAGTCGTATTGTGGTATTGCTTTTGGTCCCAAATACCAGCGCTCCTCCGGTTCTCTCAGCCCTATTCCTTGTGAATGAACTATCGGTAACAGAAGCAATCAAGTTTGCAGCGAGCACATACACTGCTCCACCATCAAGGGAAGTACAATCGGCAAACGTGCTATTGGCTATGCTTAACTCAATGACGAAATCTTTACCATCCTCAATTGACTTTACGAGCATCACACCTCCATATCGTCGGTTCGAGATATTATAAAAAGTCGAGTTTCTTATCGTAGCTGATAAATGTGGCGCAACAATTGAAACAACACCACCGTGTCGCACGTTTTTGCCATTACAGAAAGAAGAATTGGTAATTGTCAAATGCGCACTGATAACGCCAAGGATAGTAAATACTCCTCCTCCCAAATCACGACTGTAAAATCCATCTACCAAAGTGTTTGTGACATTAATTTTTGCTAAATTACTGAAAACAGCGAAAAAAGTACCAACGGTGTTATAGACAACTGCAGAATCCAAACTGATCATCACCAGATCAGTTATTAAATGAAAAATGCCATTAAGAGCTCCCGTGATGGTATTATTGTGCCCATTCTCTTCCAACTTGAGCTGTCGTAGTAGAATTGTTGCCGTGCCCTGCATGCCATCCACGTGGATCATTCCATGATTCTTGAAAGTGTTTTTCAGAAAAGTGCAATTTTTTACCTGAATATTAATTTGATCTCTCTCAATTTTCAACCAAAGGATAGACGATGATTCAGAAACAGAAAAACTAGCGTTCCCATTTTCGAGAAAGGAAGAATTCGTTATGTAAATAAAAAGCTTTGATTGACCATTACTATTCATTGTCATGCAAACTGCATTTCGTTGAAATACTACGTTGTTTATTGTTAAGTCAAAATAACCCATTTTGAAGACTGTAAAATTCATGACTACATGGTACGATTCCTCAAACGAACTGTCGCTGACATTCAATGACGCGTCGATAAAGCGAAGAGATGTGTTCTTAAAAGCAACACCCAAAAATCCGATCCGGACTCTGTATTTTCGCTTAGTTCCGTCAATCAACCATTGGTTACCATGGAGACAGGAGATATAAGCACGTGAATTGATGCTTACGAATGAAATGCTTTTATTGAGGTATACTCCCGGATGTTCTTGGTCGAGTGATTGACATGTGTAAGGATCATTTGCTGTAGCTGTTCCATCAAGGTAGATATATGAATCTTCGGATGCTTTATGTATTCCATAAGATATTGTGCGACATTGTGATAATTGTGTTCCGCATGTTTTGGTATCGTTCCCAGAGATGCGAGATACGTAAATCACTTCTTTAGCAAACACAAAGTTCCCTAAATATAAAATTTCTAAAGTAAGTCGAAATGTTTGAAAAAGTAACTTTAAAACTTAGAGGAGGTAAGTCTGCCGTTGCAGAGGCGTCTTGGTGGGGGATGCATAACCCATCGTAAGCACGAATACGTTGCAGTTTATATATTAAAGTTGTTCAATGTTTTATCATAATGGACTTGAGTGTTACAAGACAGTGGCAATCTGACAGAACTTTCACAGCAAAATTGAATTGTTCGAACTGTTGTGACGACTATGACGATTTAAAGTCAGTTTTAGAAGGGCGCTGTAAAACCCGGACGGTGAAACAGCAATGGCACCTCCGATCTATGTGAGTTGCACGACCCCCGCGGTGTATATTAAATTTTCAAAACAGAATTGACCATAAAGAAAAAGATGGCGGATGTACATTTTACCAACATGCATTGCAGTCGGAAATTGCTTAGTGAAATGACGTATTTTGAAAGGTAGGCATGAACATGATAGAAGGCGTTATATTTTTCATTGAGTTAAAATTTTCTGTCATTTGGTATTTTTCTTGTCGTCTTTTCTTACTCATTTATAATTTAAGCCTGCAATGCATTCTGGTAAAATGTACATGTTGCCATCTTACGTTATGGTCAATGGCAGCTCTAGTGAAGGCGAACAATTTAGTACTTGTTTTGGCGATGAAGAGAGGTTCATTGGTGAAGAAAATTTAGATTACCCAGACAAAATCTTAGTCGGACTTATTCTCTGAAAGTTTTTTCATTGAAATTGCATGCTTGACAAAGCCACATATGAAAGCAAGCAACTACAGGATGCATGTGAGTTCGTAGTTCGACTAATTTGTCATGTACTTGTCAAAAATAATTGTAAAAAATGTTTGAAAGCAAAAAAGCACATCTTTATTCGGCGATTTCCTGAATATTAGATATTTGAATTGTACAAAAACATCAATATAGCTAATATTACTTTACATACTTTGTGCATGAGATATTCAAAGTTAAAAATTTTCCGTGCTTATACAAATGCGACATTGCTGTAAACAATTAGCAATTGGACACTTTCAAGTTCGAAACGATAGATAAAATAACCTTTACCGTGAGAAAAATGGAATTTTCTGCTTGTTCTTAATAATTGCATATTTTTCCCAACTGTATTGCATTTAAATGTTTGAAATTATCGATGAAAATGTCTACAAAAACAAGGTCACAAGTCATGTCATTGTAAATAAGGGAAGTGAGTAGCTACATACTACTTTTCGGGCCTTGATCTAGACATAGCTAAAACTTTAAATTCAGAAAAAAGCCCTTCGAAGCATATTTTATAACCTTTTCTAGTCGAATGTAAAACTGTTTATGAATAATTTAAAGGGCTGAAGTTAACTTTTTTTCCACTCGTTGTGGCTAAAAAACTCGATTTTAATTTGTCAGTTCCTGCAAAAAGTAAACATATTGCGTGATAAAATCTCTAAGCATTAAAATAATTTTTCACTTTGAAAATGCTTTTCATACTCCAGCAATGTAATGTGCAATGATAATTATATATGAGAGTCTCTATTTTATGACAAGTTACTTATTTCTCATTTTGAAGATGTGATTACTTGACAAATTCTATTTTTTGATTCCTCTGTGGCTCCTTACAGTTATGTATAAAAGGGACTAGTGACAAGCAAACCTAGCGAGGACAACACGA